>CM041782.1:39003199-39137893 GCA_023374045.1 Limonium bicolor | reverse complement strand
CTTCGTAGGCCACCTAGCTGCCCCCCATCCTTCAGAGAATACGGGAACAACTGCGACCGGATACGCTCATTCAGGTTTCCTGTCTTGTTGAAAGTATTGCAGAAGTCCTGAATGTAGAGATGTGGTGTGAAGCGTCATCCGAGTCGAGCCCGCTGAATTGTCCTTGATGATACAACGTGGTGATGAAACTCGTCTTGAACTGCCATGCATCTAATTCAGCTTGCGTCACCTGGGGGACGATAGCAGAAGGCCTCCCTTCGACTAGCGGTTGCTGATATTCACCCAAAGTCGGTCTGGCTGCCATGGAAAACTGCAACTGTCGTCGGCTATGGAAATATCTCTCAATTTCCGGTTCGAAATCAGCTAGTGGATCACCTGCAGATCGAGTTCGACGTAAAAACATGAATTAGCGTCTATAAGAGAAGAATACTAAACAAATAAAAATCAAATAAATAATTCCTAAAACTAGAATGTAAACAAGAACAGTAATTAAAATAAATGAAAACGTAAGTGATTAGACACGGAAACCGGTAATAGAAGAATTGAATTAATAACCTAAACTCACGTATTCCTAAAACCTAACTACCGTATCCTAATTGAAAGTCTAATTGAGAATAACATTAACGACAAGTAAAAATTTAAAACGAAAGGAAAAAACAAGTTGGAAACTTACGTACTGTAATTGAATGAAATCAAATCAATAAAATAAATAACGAAGTCGAATCAAGTAAAAAAAAAGTAAAATAAAAGGAAAAGAAAATCAAAACAAGGAAAAGTAATCGGAACAAACAAAATCGCACGTAAAAAAAATCAAGAGAACACGTACTATTAACTACAACTGCAATCGAGCTAATCTAAACTAATCGAATCGAATTCAAATTAAATAGAATTAAATGAAAATAAAAAGAGGAGAGAAACAAAACTAAAATAAAGTCTCAATCAAATAAATAAAAATGTCAATTAACCGTGTCAGAGGTCCCCGACAACGGCGCCAAAAACTTGTTAGTAGAAATATATGTTACTATACTTCTACCTAGGCAGTGTACCTATCGTTTTACGGAATAGTGAATTGAGTGGGGGTTGTCGATCTCAGGGACCTTGTTCAATTAATTGACAATTTATTTACCAATTGAGAAACTAAACTAAGAAAACAGGAAACGTCACTTTTTCAGGTTTTACTTAATTTAATAAAAAGAAGGACTAAACAACTAACATAAAATAATGAAACAGTAAAAAGATAAAAATAAACCAAATAAAGAAATAAAGATTGAATCTAAAGAAGCACCCCAGATTGTTCTACAAACCTTCACTTTATTAATCTATCAATAAACTCTTCCCTAATTCTGTAATAAACTCAGGAATTACAAATAGTTCGTTGACCGGTCCCTGTACAACGAACCCTAACTAACTGAAATAACCAGCCGCAAACCATGCCCAAGTTATCAAGTTAATAGCATTAAACAAATTCCTATTGGAGACAGATTAACCTATAGGCAAACCATGCTTCTAGTCGTTAATCCGGTTTAACTTCCTATGTCTTGTTAACTAATCTCAGCCGTATTTTGATTAGAAAACTACAAATATTGCTTTAATAATTAGCTAGAAAATTAAAGCGCATGAAGAACAAAATTAAACTACTGCAATTAATCAGAAAAAAATTACAAAATAAACATAAAGATTCGGTTTGCTAACCCCAACCTGGGGAGCTAAACTAACTACTCAAACATAATTATAAAAATAACAAACACAACAAAAATAATATGTGGAAGTGGTGAACAATGTGTGGTGTGGTGATGCGGTGGATGATGTGGCGATGGTGTTACGAACTCAGGAAGGGAGGCACAGGCCTCTGTGCAGGCGTGTTCGAGCATGTCCGATTCCAACCCTAACTCTCATCTTATATAGCAGCCTCATGAGTTCGCTTTGATAAATCAAAATCTTTATCTCCAGTGATAATCTTGTCAATGATGTGCCGCTTTCCCATCGTGAGCGAATTAAATTGCCACGTAATCATTTGTTAATGATGATACATGCTGCCACGAGTAAAAAACATGCAGCAACATATTGTATATGTATTTGATCGTGAATAACAAGTAACTATCATGATGAGCCCATGATGATGATGTTATCAGTGTGATAATAATATTCCTCGATCAAAATCTTTAATCGTTTATAAAGCAACCGGCTTTAATAATTATCTTTTCTTCAAATGTTAATAACGTCCAGTCGAGATTCACCTATATATATAGGTATATTGACATATAAGATTTTTTCCTGCATTTGACATATAAAATATATCAGTTCACATCAAAACATAAATTAAAGGGAAAACATATGATAAGTGAGAATATGGCAAGAATTGTTGTGAATATAGGAAGAATTATAACCCTAAAAGTAGATATATTTCGCACTTATCATCCATGCTACGGACAGTGATGCAGATCACCTTGAAGATGGACGAGAAGAGCCGCAGTTAAACCAACGGGCTAGAGGAACCAAGAAACTTCAACACAGAGTAGTAGACAGTACACAGTGAAGACAAGGAGACCTTTCGAAGATGACGACAATGATGACAGAAATAGGAGACCCATTGTCAGAACAAATAATATGTAGAACCCTCATAAGGATCGAGCAAATTCTTGCAATCCAGATGAATCTACCAAATGATGTGAACCTACATACATGATTACGTGATGATGAAAAACAAACTAGCAGATGCATTAAACAATAAACAAACGTTATGATAACTAACAGCCGTCAAATCGACTGAGACACGGTGCGCGCGGAAGCGACCAACAGGGACAATCATCAATAAAGAATACGTGGACAAACCTAAACAAGTAAAATTCACAGAGAATAATGTGAAATAGAAGATGAAGTTGTAGAACTCTTATACGAGCACAACATATAGATTTCCCTGGCAGAAAGCAGGAAGACCATACGAACATTGATGCTAACCCGACACACGGGAAGATATAACACATATCAACACGAATTAAGTATCAAAGACCACAACAGTGTGTTACTCCGGAACAAAACCACCAAGAGACACGGATGACAAACTGTATCTAGGTGAATATGAGGGCTAGTACGTCTCAGTATTAGAAAGATAGGTGCAAAGAGCACTAAGTCATACGACACCTCAAGCTGAGAATCAGTAAGAGAAGATACACGCATGTATGCTAGTAATCTAAACGATGGGATATACAACAAAAGAAAAGAGGCAAACTGAACCTATGTCCTTGGGTCTGCACCTCTGTACGGAGCGAGTGGGCCCATTAGAACGAATTCGGGAGAGAGCACAAACAAGTGCCTCACCCTTTAAATATTGGAGCCTGGGAGGGCTAGAGCCATTCCCGTCTCTCTGATACGAGAATAATCTACTCCAAAGGTGGAAAATGCCACATGAGAGTTAGAGAACTCTATGAGAGCCAAGTACCCAGAGCTCCTTGTTGAGCGGCTGTTGTATACTTGTTTGGGTACGGGGATGTAACCCTTTTTAAGGGGTAGAGCCTCTTGGCTGTGCACATGTTTACACTGAATTTTGTTGTTTCGTATGCGGGGCATACAGTAGTTTGTTGGTGTTGTTTGGTACGCGGGGCGTACGTTGTTGGGTTGTTTGTGTGTGATGTGCACTTGTATGTATGTATCCTATGTGGTACCGGTTTTGAATGATGTGTTTACATCCATGTGTGTAGTACTTTTCTTTATGATATTTATGATATATATATAATTGTATTACCTTGTAGATTGATTCCATATGGTATCGCCTAAACACGAAATGAATCATTAGATATGGAATGTGGAATGATGGTATGTTATAGACACCTCGGGGAGGTTGTTAGGGTTGGTAGAACTGATAGGAAATGATGGTGGTTGGTAGAACTGATAGGAAATGATGGTGCTGATGGATCGCCTACATCCATATGTTTGAACTAACGCCACAATTGAGGGCTATGTGCGGTATCAGCACAACACGATGTGTAAATGATATCGTATAGATATACATTATGGGATTATATGGGTAGTTATTACACCTATTTAAATAAAGCGACTTCGGGACGAAGTCTTTTTAAGGGGGGTAGATTGAAATACCCCTAATTAATTTAATATTGATTAAACATATAATCAATTAAATTAAGGCCTAAACATGCCTTAAAAATAAGTGAAACACAACAAAGTTTAACAGAAAGCAAGAAATACACCCGTTGACCTTTTAGGGTGATTAAATATCCAAACGAACTCCGTTTGACCTAAAATTTTAACCTGAGCATTATAACTCATAAATGAACACATTAAAACCGTTTCCAAGGGAAACCAAGCTCAGGAATTCATTGGAACACAAAAATGTGCATTAAGCTTCCTTAAAGCACATTTTTGTGAGATTGTCTCCAAAATGAGTTCTATTTAATTTTAGGGTCTTGAACACCCTTAAATATATTAATGTGACATAATGTGCCACATTAAAATGCTTAAATCAAAGTTATAAAAAAACCAAAAAGAAAATATATGTGCATTGTTTTGTGAATAGTGACCAAATAGTGCAAAAATAACATTAATCACTTAATCATGTCTATGGAAAATATGTTCCCTTGACCTTGGTTAATATGTTCCGCCAGTTTAAGGCCAATCTCCCAGCTCATTACCATCCCCATTTGCAAGTAATGGCGAGTCATCATCTTTACCTTCATTAAGTAACGATTTTATTACTTCTCAATATTAACCAATTAAACACACATATCTACCTTGGTATATCACTTCCGCCTGCCTTGTTATGTCATCCCATCTATTATTAACTCTGAACAACCTGCAAGACCACCGAATGTCACAAAAAAACACATAGCTTTATGACATGTACATATTTATCATATAATAACTAAGCTAAGCTACCTATCTCGCCCACCTTGTACACATCATTGCCACTGCCTATTTAAATCTGTAGCCCACCTTACCTACTTGAGGGACCTGCAAACCACCGAACACCATACAACAGAGATGAGCATTATGACATATATATACATATTACAATATAATAACAATCAATCAACTTCCTCTATTTTACTACTTCTACCCATCATGTCCGACAGCTCCTGCTCAAGAGATTATTTAAGACATGGGAAGCTTCCCAATACAGCTGAAAATTGTCTCAACTTTGACCAACCCATACCTACTCTTGTTAACCGATTTCCTTTCTTTTTCCACACATCCCCTTCCTCCATCGTAAACCAGTCTCTCAAACTATTCTTTTGTTTTCCCATAACCGAGAGTATCTCCCAGCTTCCATGGTTGCTGCTCCAAGACATGGAACCGAGGACTTTACCCAGCTACAAAGACAAACCGTTGAGCAGTAGGTAAGTGCAAAAACTAGCTTATTCCTTTCCTCACGTACTAACCAGTAGAATATTCCCAGCTTCATATGAGCTTCTTCTTCCGATTTCTCCACGTACAAACAGAGGAAGTGCTGAGCTCTTTCCTTTGCTTTTCTTCACGTAATAACCAGTAGATGTCCCCAGCCCTTTTAAACTCCTTTCTCTGCTTTCTTTACGTGGGAAACCAGGAAAAAATACCCAGCACCTTGTGAAGGAACAGAACGCATGCAACTCTCTTTTGCTGCTACTTGACCGTGAGTATACTCCCTTCTTCCATGGCTGTGTTGGGCTTGGAGTAGTGCTTTCTCTCGGCTGATAATAAAGGGAAGCAACTAACTCACTTCTCAAGGTAATAAACAAGCATGGAAACTAGCCTAAACTCTTCTCTTTATTTCCGGTAACATGCTACCAGTTTTTCCTAGCTAAACCTTGCTCTTTCCATGTAAAAATCAGAGGGAAACCTCCATGATCCATGCGGTAACAAGACCCAAGCAGAACCACTTCGGTTCAATCACTTTCAGTAAGAAAAAAAAACTTACCTTACCTACCTTGTTCTACCTGTAATATACCAGCTTGTACTGAGCTCTTTCCTCTGCTTCTCTTCACGTAAATACCAGTAGGAATTAACCAGCTTGTGAAGGAACAAAAGAGCCAAACAAACACCCTTGTCTGACCATGCCCACGGTAAGGAAAAACCCTGCCCACTTCCTCTCTGTTTTACCGGTAATATGTACTGGAGTGAATGTATGTTAACACCTCTGTTGCCACTCAAAAAAAAAAAAAAACCAGGCGTACACAGCCATAATAACCTGCTCCATAGTAAGGTAAATAACATGTGTTTTCTAGCTTAAGACATGCCTTATTCCTCCATGTATTACCGAGAGTATGTACTAGTTTTAAGCACCAGTTTTAACATTTTTTTGCTCACAAAAACCAGGCGCAAGAGCCTTGAACCCAGCTTCAAATAAGGTAAATACTATGTACTTTACAGGCATAAATCAACCCATAATAACCTTGCTTAAACGGCTAATATATGACCTTGTTCTTGCATGAGATGCTGCTGGAAAACCCATGGAAACTCCATGCACAACCGTGAGAAAAAAAACAGATCCAAGAGCTAAACATACAAAGTAAGTATTAATACTCTAATGATGTATATATGAAGCTAATGTCAATAACACTTCAAAAGCTAATTAAGCTTTGTAAAAAAAAATAGGACGAGAGCCTAAGGAAGAGTTTTGGAGTGCTTAGTAGCTTGGAAATCAAAAGCAAGGTGAGAAAATACTTACCTTATCTTATAATATGGTTTTTATGAAATTTTATTACATGGACATATCAACCGTGGGGTGTTATGGAGATTTTATAACTTAATTGTGTATTAAAATGTTTAATAACATTTTTGGTTAGTTAGTTGGTGTATTAGTGACCTATAGGGTCAAGGAAATTAATTATGGGTCAAGAACATAATTTATAAAATATATGGGGGCATGGGAAATGGAAGCCGAGACCAAACATGGTCTTAAATGACTAAACTATGTATAATAATGTTTTATGTCATTTTTAGTTGATAATATAAAGTTTAGATGACATATAATGTCATAGGAATTAATTCAATGATTTTAGGAAACATTTAAGAAAAACCATATGATAAACCGTAATCAATATAGTTTTTATAACATTTATGTGCAATTTTAGCCAATGTTAATTAATGTAACAAGGCCAAGCATTTTAGGCCATTTAATTTAATTGCTATATTAAGTTAAAAATGGATTTAAACAGAATTTAGAACAAAAATAAATATTATCGAAATAGTTTGGGGTTGATTTGCAATTTAAGTAAATTTTAAAGGCTGAAAATAAATAAAACCGAAAACTATATGTTAAAAAAGTTATCTTATTAATTTTATTATGTTTTATAAAATATGGGCGTCAAATTGTAATTTTTGAGAAATTGTGGTCAAACCGCAAATACATAAATCTATGGTCAAACTAGTGCATATTGGGTCAACATTGACCAAAATAAAAGCCTTGACCAAAATTTATAACATAAATAATTAATTTATGAACTTAAGGTAACATTAGAGATTAAATGTCAAGTTTATGAAATTTTGGGGTGTAGAGTGTAAATACCGAAAGTAATGGATTGGTTTGGTTAATATAGTGATTTATATCCTAAGTATAAAATTTGGGAATTTTCGGAGTTATATAAGTGGGTATATTGATAAAAGAGTATAATATATGGTTTTTGTGACATGTGGAAGTATATAATATAAATTGGAGTCAAAACGTAAATAAGGAAAAAAAAATGTGGGCGGAAAGAGGATTTCAAAACAGAAGGGGGCTGTTTGGGATATAGTAACATAAAAACAATGGGTTATATGGATAATAAATATTAAAACCATATAATATACCTATATGTATAACTTGTTATAATATATGTGGTTACTTTGTAAATAAGGAAAAGATAGTGGCTGGAAAGAAATACCAAACAGCTATGGGTTGTTCGGTAATATTAAGGAAATAACATATAAAAACTATATGTTATAAATATTATAATGTTTGGAATGATATAACATATGATATGTAAAAATATTATAAGAGTTGTGGTAAAAGTATAAATATGGGAAGTTAAAGGTTAGAACAAAAAAAAAAAAAAACCCAAAGGGTTTGTTTGTATTTTTCGGAAATATTGAAACTATATAGTATACATACTATATGATTCAAATGCTATAATAATGGTAAGTTAAGTATGTTATAAAAATTGTGGTGAAATTGTAATAATAATAAAGTGTGGGGTTTGAAAGGAGATGAAATATTAAATATATGCCTATTCGGCAACTAAGGGGAAATATTACAAAACTATAGGTTATATCCTATTACAATGTTTTGATGATATAAAATAAGGTATTTGTAACATGGTATAAGTTATGTGACTATATTGTAATAAATGAGAATTATGTAAATAAAGAAGTATAAGTGTATTATAAGTATATGTCATTTTCGGTACATAAATGTAAGTACTAAAACTATATGTTATAAGTTAATGACATATAAAATATCACACTATATGATAACATGATATAAGTGTAACACTAGATAATATTGTGTGGTTAAAAGTATAGTTTCTTAAAACTATCTAACTAGCGCATGCACATGTATACATATGTATAAAAAAAAGGAGAGGATATAAACTATAGTATACAATGACATAAATACTATGGTTAGTATGATTTTTGGAATGGTTAAATAAACCTTGAATGAGGAATAATGTGTACATGATATAAAGTTTCTTATTTCATTAGGAATTAATGTGTGTACATATCTATATATGCTGGCGTAATGATATGCATATATATTATGGTTTACAAACCATATAATAGTAAATAATAAATGTTAACTCATGGGTATAATTACATATTATAAAGTCATAAGGTTTTAAATAAATACAAGTTGTTTCGTAAGTGAGAAGTTGCATGATATAAGGTATATTAAAGAATAGTAATATACTATGTAGTATAAACTAACGTTGCATGGACTGCATGCAACCATAGGTTATAAAATATAACCATGCATGCAACTATAGGTTATAACAATACCTATGCATGCGATATAACGGTTGAATTAAAATATACGAGAATGAACGAACTTCTGTAAAGCATAACGCTTAATAAATACCACGGTTGGAAACTGTAATTCCTACGTTTGAAAATGTTAACTACGACGTTCGTATGAAAACCGACGTCTTTGTTAAACTGAATATTAATACATACTACGAGTAAAGAGTTTCTAAGGATAACGATACCTTAACTATTAACAGTTGAAATCCGGGGATGTTATACCGGGGTTACTGACGTTATTCGGAAATACTGAATCGTATTGTCATGTGGATTGACACTTAGCGTTCTTCGCATTGTTAGATCGCCTGTCAGACGTGCGCGCTCGAGAAAGCTTAGTGGTCTACACTGCACATCCTGGTCTAAGGTGTATGGTATGTAAAGGGGTTTGATCCGGGTTGTCCTGAGGAATTCCTCGGGCTCGCGCGGATTTGTTTGATAACATGTGTGACTATGTGTGTGATGGATATATGTTTACTGCATTATTTATTTATGCACAAACGTCCTACGAGACTAATACTACGTCGACTATAGATCGACTTATATAAAACTACATATACGAGTTGTGTGACTGTGATTACCGTTGTCTGACCTAATACACTAAGTATTACAAGTATGTAGTTATAACCTAAGTAAAACACTTAGGAACGGGACACGACATTGTCGGTCCCTAGAGCTTCGACTCGAACATAAATACTACCTAGAATCATTCTAGGCATGCGTAAGACCCACAGGGCAGCCAACAAAATAAGTGATGTTCTCCATAATTAAAACTGTAACTGAATTACTAACTAACGAGGTTAACAGTGGAGTGTGAATGAAAGTGATGTGTACCTTATTCCAGACAGTCACCGGCTGCTGGTCGCGCTTAGAGATCTCTTGGGTTATCCCGTATCGGGTTTTTCCTAGTTAATCCTGAACGAACCTAGATAGATCGTCAGGCGGAGTGTGCTATCGTTGGCACCAGGCCTTTGGCCACCTAAATGGACGCCTTTACAAAGGCAAAGTGAATAGTCCCGGAGTCTTCGGATGATCAGGGCAGTGAGCACCTTGTGTGTATGTGGGACTACTGTCCAAGTGAGTATATTTCGGGTTGTCCTAATTGACGCCCGACAGTGCTAATGAAATCAAATGATATGTGAGGGCCCGGGGGGCCGAATGTTGTAATACGTGATGATGTTATTATACGACGTATGAGTTATCAATGCTATTGTATTGTATGATGTGTGACTGTGCTGCGTATATTTATAATGATTGTTTGGATTAGATGGATGGTCATGTGTTTATGCATGCTTATTACAGTATTTATTATATCTGTAAAATGGTAAAGCATGAAATCAACCTAATACCAAGATGGCTAAAAATGACAAGTGACCAATAGGGTCCAGGCCCGGCATACTCAGCGTCTATCGCTGAGACTATACTCATTGTGCAGGTTGCTGATTAACGTTGAAGCCGAAGTGCGGGTACCGGGTAGTGAGGGTTACTTTAGTTACTGTACATGGAATTTATTTGTATAACAGTATCAGTTGTGGATGTATGACGGTACGGTTTTATTTATTTAGGATTTGGGTAGATGCTCACTTGTCGACTGTTATGGATGTGGACTCAGTATGATGTATAGGAGATATCTCGTTGTCACAGCGGTATAGTAGTGTTGTTGTTTTAGTGTTGGATTTAGTTTCTGCTTCGTTATTCGCATGGGCGAGTAATGGCAGGTGACACCCGAGTGAGTTTTAATGTTGTTGTTTATTCTTCCGCTGTAAGACGTTTTATTTTTCTGTTAACGCGAGTGACATTTACGCGTTTATTTAAGAGGGGTGTTACAAAAGTGGTCTCCGCTCTGATGACGAGATACTAGGTTAAGACAGTGAGATTAAGACTTGGGAAACGTTGTGAGGTACAAAACGTCTTTGCTTTAATAGAATTATGTGTTAGCAAAGCCTTTGGCTTGCAAGTGTTAGCCCTTGAGGCGCACAAACGAGTTGACTGTGATATGATGTGGTATCGGGAAGACGAACGGTAATACCAAAGTCTAGTGGTGGTGTGAGCCAGGAATCTAGCCAAGGGCATAAAGGCCCGGGAATATTATCCCCGTTACGGACCAGCTGAGAGCTCAGCCAGGAGGAGACACAAACGTCATGAGTACTTTGGCCACCGTCCACTTTCATGTGGGAGTCCAGTACGGACTACCGCCAACAGTACCCCTCCCGCCACAACCCAATGAGTATAATACAACTGAGAAATATAAACCCCGAATATAAGGAGGAGGGCCACCAAGCCCAACAGACCGTCTAAACGCTCTCTCACCGAACGAATAATTCCTACTCCTGTAACATGAATAAAAACTCAATACCATACCTACCTTAACAACCAAGCGTTGTAACAATAGACACCGCCAGAGTCGAGCGCCACTACTACCTAACGTCGTGGAATGAAACACCCAAGACATCAGGGCAAGCAGATCGGGAGCACCTTGAGCTCCGTGAGACCGTCGCCCGTAATGGGGACCTTTAACCACCATACCATTGTATCATAAAACCAAACAATAAAAATGGATTATAGTGAGAACGTGGGAAAAATTTTGTAAGTATACTGTCCGGTTATGTTCAAATTCCAATCCTAATCTTGTGTACACACAATACCGTGACGCTAGAACCTTGTCGTGATGACACCTGTGGAGAAACAAACTCTGAGCGTTTATACTATTATGAATCTAATGTGAGGGAGGACTTGGTTATTCTAATGACAATATAGTTAGGAAAAGTTTCCAATCCAAATACCGTCTTTTTCATGAACAATCATTCTAACGGTATTTAAGCAACCAATGCGGCGGTAAGACAAACAAGTCGTAAACCGACAACTCTACTTCCATGGCGCGCTTGCCACTGCAAGCGCTGATTTAAATAATGTACCAACAATTCCATCTACCCCGTGCACTTGCTACTGCAAGTGCTGCAAACAACTACGACTGCAGTTACCACTGCTATTATCGTTACAAACAAATTCTATAAACTGTGTAGACCAGTGGTACAACCCCATGGCTACCAAGAATCACCAAACAATTGTACAACTCTAATATGAACTACAGAACTACAATTGTTGCAATAAACCGCTAAGATACGAGGCCTACAACCTCTGAAGGACCCGACGAGCCCGACTAACACAATAAAAAGGGCACACCAGCCCATAACAGATTGTAACTACTAAACAAAAATGAATTAAATGACACTGGCTTAAGAGCCAAGATAACATAATTTAATTATCAAACCATTTAATGGCTGAATTGGAAGTGGAAGGTAAAACTTGATTCCCGGGGATCAAGGGAAACCATCCACAAATTGGGGTGGAAGGTTAGTTCAACACTGGTGCTGATCACACCAGGGTCGGATGACTCCTGAAACTCTTCACTAGCTGCCACAATTAATTACAGTCAAGACAAACAAAACTGCAGTTTACTAGTTACAAACAACTAGCAATAATTAAGCAATAAGATATTAAATAAGGAAACTCGTGACTAACAGTTTACGTTGTATATATTAAATCATACAAAATAAAATTATGGAGAGAATACGATCGAATAACAATTGGTACCGACAAAACAAGGGGTTGCAAAGACCTAACTGCAATAGCCTAGACGACTACGAATGCATATGCAAGTCATACTCCAAGATAGGACTACGACATAGTGCCTAAGCAGAGTCAATACTCGATAACCTCGACGAAGGTGTGGAAATGAGAGTGAGAACCATGGCGAAAGCAAAAGAAAAAGGGTTCCCTCAGAAAGAGGAATACCCTGATAAGTAACTATACAATCAAAAGCAGTCAGGAAGCTGCCCAGATAATCAATTAACCAAAGCCAAAAAGGGCAACGAAGGAGTCCCATGGACTACCACCTACATGGAGTTTAGGAGAATGTACTATTGCCGACGTACACAGTTTGATAGCCCATCTTGCATAATGAAGCTTTACAGGAAGTGGTGAAGACCAAATGGTAAAAACCACGGATATAATACATATTAACACCGGATTACAAATCCTTAAGACTGAAGAGCGAAACATCGGGAGGGCCTGACGGCCTGACCATGACAACTAAATCAATACACCAGTCAGCAGGGAGCTGGACTTGGTCAGGAAACTAAACGACGTGAGCATCAGCAATAGACAACCGACACTACAGGTAAGAACAGCAACCCAAAACCAAGCCTAACCTTGAATGGAAGAACCAAAGAGATTACTCAACAATGTGAGAGGACCGGATGTAAGTAATAACCCACAAGGAAGGTATTATGACATACAATGTAGATGGAGGACATAACAACTTTCAATAAAAACGGGATGAACTCCCAATAATACCATTAACAACACTTTTCATTGAAGATGTTGATAAACCCCAGAAACGGAATCAGAGAAAACAAATTTAAGCAATGACCTACCTAGGATCAAAGACGTGCAATCACAAAAGAGAGAACCTCAAAAGGACTACACCATAGAGTTGGTATAGTTAAGCAGAAAGAGACCCATAAACAATGGTTAGTATTGCTTGCCTAACTCATTAACACCCAAGTATGATTAGTCATTAACGGGTGGTGTAGTCAACGAAAGTTGAGCAAAGTATTGACATGGCAGCACATGATAGCCAGGGAAAATATCCGACTTAGACACCTGAAGGTAGAGGCCTAATGAAAACTAATCCTTAATTGCTAAAAGACGCAAGTCTATGAGAGCGAAGGTATTGTCACAGACACTGATTAACATCAGATTACCTAAGCAAACTTCCACAGCAGGAAGCGAGATACAACAACTTACTGTTAAACCCAATAGTACATCCAATGATGTGACCCAACATTGACAGTTGTTCAGAGAACAAGAGAATTACGTGGATAACCTACAGATGATTAAGAATACAACAGTGAACCGAACACCGGCTCTCACTTGAGACTAATCAAGCATTAAGGGCCTACGAGCCAAGGATGTTAAATACATCAGAGCTCGAGGCGCAGGAAAGCATAAAAGGCTCATCTAGGCCATGAATGAACTGCAACTCGTACATACGAGTGGTTATGAAAACCTATACTAAATTGAGGAGGAATTGCCAAAAAAGGGCACCAATTAGAATAGAGAGGAGATACAATGACGGAGAGGGAGAACGAACCACTCCTTTTATGGTGGGGATACCTCTCCTTGTTGTGAGGCCTTGAGTGAGAATAAACCCCTCGAAATGGGCTTTCACTTATTAGAGATAGAATACAACCTACAAATAAACCTGAAATTTGAAGCAATTATCTTCAAGCTGAATGATAACAATCTTACAGTATGATGCGACAACCACCTTACATTAAACCTGGGGAACTGCCAGTGTGTTTACACCATGAAAGAGATTGAAAATAAAACGAGACGTTGAAGTAAAACGATTGAAGAATTGTGCCATCAATGGGCAATATAAGAAAGCTAAAGCTACTTCGGTAGTGGAGGCCATGAGAATAATACCTGTTAAGTTGATTAAGTTATGGTGCGCAGCAAGGTGACCATTACATATGTAAACCATCAAGTATTGACACGAAAGCAATTAGATTTATGAATTAAAACCCGATGTAAGTAAGGTGATGAAATGGGAGACAGACTGTGCAGTAACGCCAGTAGTCTGGACCATGTGATGAAAGGTTTCACAGGAAGCACACTGTCCATTCCGTAAGGAGCTGGAAGTGCATTCCTAGTAGATCGACATGAGAAATGAGATAAGAAGCTCTAAGGAAAGAGACCTCAAATTACTAAAGGATCGAGTCCGTACTAAATACAGAAGGTAAAATGTAGTTATGAACCCAGTAGATGGATATTCCTTGATTAAGTTCAAGAAGAACGACATGTGCGTTATCATGGAATGATGAAAGAGGAGATCGACAACAGAATACTTCACAAATTAGCTGTGATGGTTAGTGTGCTTTACGCACTTCGTGCTTCTTTGGCCTTAGGCCGCACGTTTTGTTGCTAAACTTGCTTAAATGGCTAGTGCCATGTTCGTTGGTGAAAAGAAAGGTTTACTACGGTTTACATTCTCCATATCCCTAGCCATCCCATTAGATCATTAGCTGCACAAGTGCAATACCAAAACACTCAGTCATATAGAGTGCAGAGGCGTAAACGCTTGACAGTAAGTCACTTATGTGATAGGAAAGAATATTTATGCCTGTCATCCTCATAGCGGTCGCTCGTTGCGCACCGTATTCTTACTCATTGTACAACATTGTTTTTACTGTTTCTGTCACTATGGTAGTTCCTCTTTACTTATTGCCATTGTCATTGTCATTGGCACCGCTTCCTTATGGTGTAAATACACCAGGAGTTTCCTGTGTTCGTGTGTATGACGGTTGTCGTAGCATACCGCAATCTTATTATCTTCCCAATGTGGAGATGTCTTATTTCAGTTTACGTTTTATGTGTAGGTTAGCTTACCTCACATTCTATCATCATTTATGATATAATTTACCAAGTATCTTGGTTGACCAAGGATGAGGTAATTCATCAGGTTATAAGCTCTCTCGAACGTTGGTCATTCATGGTATGCAGTGTGCATTCCCGTTGATTGTTTTGACAATTATTGTCTTTCAGTGTTGAGCATTGGTTATAGGCTCTAGCTGTGTAGTTCTACCTGTATGTACATCACCGGGACATCCCAAGAAACTTCAAGGGTTTTCTAGTCCCGTTCTCTCATTGATAAATGAAGTTCTTGTTGAGAGGCTTGTTTCCACTCATAGATCTCATGACAAGGTTTACCATGTTGGTGTTTATACAATGGTTCACCACATGCTTGGGTGCATACGGAGTATGCTTACTCCTTAAGTCATAATGGTTTGGAAATCTCATTTACTTATTCCATCGCCCCTTGACAATATCTATATGCGTAGGCTTCTCTGTTATAATAGATGGAAGCCTTTCTAAGGGTTCACATCTTCACCACATTGGTGGTCTTTGGCTAACGAGGGGTACCTTCCCTTGGGTTTCTCGTAGTGTCCAAGTGTAGACTAGGCCAATGTTGGCATTATCATGATTCTTATGCCTCTATGCTACCATTGCTACAGAAGGCATGAAGGTAATTAAAAGCTTGTCAACTGTATACTAGACTGATGCTCTAGTGACAGTGACACTGAGTTGGCCATTACTACAAGCCACTCAGGATGTTGGGTTTGAATTGATGGTCCAGTTGTTGATTTCTTCGTCGTATGAGACAATATCTCTTGCAAGTCTTGTTATTAAATGGTGTGGGTTTTGCAACCGTTCAAGTTACATAACGTAGTCGGTTTATGGCTTTTAAGCCGAATTGCTACGAGCTATGCTCTTTGCAAGCTGCCTATACATGTTTCCACTCCTTGTATACCCCATAGGTTGGAGGTATTACTGGGCTCCATGGTAAGTCGTGACATCACGCTTCCGTTCATAGGAGGTCCTTTAGGCATTCTGGTGTTAATCAGTGCCTTTTTGTAATTTAGGGTATTTCCTATTAAGTGAAATCCTTTCGGTGTTCTAACCGGGTGTTCGTTCCAGCTCCTGTATTCTTATCTTAACGCTTTGTTTGACTGTTGTTAATCCATTCATCCTTCAAGGATTACTCCAGGGTGTTGTTAAGTTATGCCGTTACATCCGGCTAATGTATATGATATGCTATGTCTACTATACCGCCTTGTGGTATTGTAGTTTGAGTTATCCCTCTTAGGGTTGCAACGTCTCCCATTCTTGGGTAGCCCGTTTATACCTTCCTCTAGTGTTTAAGACTAGGTTTAATATCCTCTTCAATGATGGATTATGTTCTTTGGTAGTTTTGTAGTTGTTCTTGGGAACTTTGTCCCGTTTGTTGATCGTTGTGGTGTTCACGTTAGGCTTTTGCCTAACTGTGTTTAGGCTAGGTATGCTTTCCAGCTGTCGTGTATTTACTTGATGTCTTTCAGACATATCCAATGTCTATGCTTACTAGTCGGCCCTTTGCGCTTCTTAATCCTCATTCCTTATCTTCAGATGGATTCTCTGAGTTCTTGATACTTGTTACTTAGCGGAGTTCCTTCTCCTTGATCGCCTGAGGTGTCCAACTGTTCTGCTTTGCATTTACTCATGGTCCGTAGAACAGAGTTGACTACTTCCCGTGTTTCATACACTACATGTATACATACGTGGGGTACCATGTTGATACGTTACCACTTACCTAACTATGTGTCAGGCCCGCAAGCTCCTTCGGAGTGCGGTTGTCCCACATCCCGTAATTGGGTACACTCGTAGTGTTCGTCACACGCCTAGGCAAAGTATTCTATTGTCAACTCCTCTTGTATCAATCTATGTTACTCACCGTAATTCTGTTGATTTTGTTTAAAAATCTAAGGTTTAAAAGAAATGTTGTGGTTTTGAAAGAAGAATTTTGGGTTTTGGAACAATGGTGCGGTGTTAAAAGAAGTTCTACATGGCATAGCCATGTTTGTGGTCTTGACCAAGTCCAGCTTCCCGCTGACTGGTATGTTCTTAATACAATGGTCAGGCCGTCAGGCCTTTCCAAGGTTTGATTCCTCTAGCTTCCAGGATTTGTGATCCTATAGTTGTTCCACTGCTGTCACGGTACATTACTATGTACCTGTGGTGTGTTAAAGTTCCTCTACATGTTCCTGTTCTTACTGCACTTGCCGTGGCAAGTGCGTGGTACTGTTGGTTTTTGGTTAGACCTATACCGGTCTTGGTATGGTTCCCACTTGTTTTTAATAGTCTTGTTGACTCTTCCCTAGATCATATTGATCTATGTTTGGGGTACTCGATCCTTTTAAGTAGCTTCCCATTGATCTTGACATGGTTGTCTTGGTCGGGGTACTTCTCCAATCCTTGGAGGTAACCATTTATTTAGTTTTATGTTTTTCCTTGTTGCTCGTTCCCACTGGTTTACCGTGGTTATTGAGCCTTAGCTTGTTTAGGCACTACTCTCGTAGTCCTATCGGTTCATATCCCTTGGATATCCTTGTAGCTGTGTAAGCTATGTCGGCCAGGTATTGTAATCTTTTGGCGTTGTAGTTTTGGAGTTAATCACTCCTGACTATGTCCTTAGTCAGCTAGCATACCGTTGGTGGTGCTATTTAGCTATTACTGTCCCGTAGACTTGTGTCTCGGGTTTTGTTACTGTTCCTTTTTCCGCTCCGTTGCGCTTACTGCTTCTTTTCTTGCTGCTGGTTGGTTAACCAGATTCCGCGACTGCTAAGCATGTCGCCCCATGTTGTTGTAAGTTGTAGCCTCCTTATGGTTGGAGTGCTCATCCTACCGCCATTAAGTGCGGGTACTGTTGTTCAACCGGAATCCATTTCCGGGACTTCCAATTTTTGGAATCGACTGTGTGTCAAGTCCTTTCCTCTTGTAGGATTATCTCACTACTGCCAGATCGGGTTTTCCCGAGTATGAGAGGTCTTTCCTTCTCTCTGGTGTACTTCCCCAAGTTATACAATAGGGTTAGTGGAGGGCGGGTCTGGTATTGTAGGTATCCGGTACTCACTGGTAGTTCCTAACTAGCATATCTCTAATGCTAACACTCAGCCCTTAGCCCTGAGCTTCTAATTCCTAACTCGGCATTCCTAAACTCGGTATTTCTTGTCATCAGAGCGATACTTCGCTCTGATACCACTTTTTGTAACACCCCTACTGCTAATACTGTCATTACCGTCCAATCTCCTTATACAATCCAGACTCACGCAGCGGATACTTAC
Source organism: Limonium bicolor (assembly GCA_023374045.1). Taxonomy (NCBI): domain Eukaryota; kingdom Viridiplantae; phylum Streptophyta; class Magnoliopsida; order Caryophyllales; family Plumbaginaceae; genus Limonium; species Limonium bicolor. The sequence goes on along the minus strand of CM041782.1, from coordinate 39,119,186 downwards.
ATACACACAGTGGGTGATACAATGCCGTTAGCCACCCACGTGACTAACAAGGCTACTACTACTGCTACATACAGCACCGGTCTGATGGACCGGAATATCCGAGTACTACACACTTACGATACATACTCCAATTACCAAATCAGATACTAGAACTTCCCATTCATTACAATACTCCATTTCATACAATGCTTCATAAGTTCGATACATTACAATACTATACACCGAGTTTACTAAGATCCTTATACAAATATAATACCTCTTCCAAATTCATATCTACAACTACCCATTCCTCACAAACTACTTACTTCCTAAGTACAAGGGTGTACCACTTAGTACACCTCTACATTCTCCTTCTACTATCCGAATGTAGCCACCAGTCTCTTACCTTGACCATATCCGCTTCGGGTACCTGCACACTAAAAACGTTCCCCCTAGGGGGTCAGCTTTCGCTGCATATGATAACCACATACCCCGTACTAGTGAGGGTACGCCGACCACTTGGTCGAATACATGCGATTGATTTCATTCAAACATACATGCATACATGCTCTTATACATAATATTACAATACATTACGCAAGGAATACATACATACACTTCAATACATACTCTTCAATACATACATGGTAAATCATACAAGCCATCAGATATATACTTACCTTTCCGAAATCCACAATACACAATACATGTACAATACATACGCAATACATACACAATCCACCATACTTGTTAGCTCATGTTGGTCTACCCGGGTTAATCGGGTGGAGATTACTCTTTTACTCGTTCCACAGTACTTACGCATACATACTCATACTCATACATACTTACTTACTTACTCTTACTCATGTTAAGTCGTCGGGACCTCCGGCCCGGGGACTACTCCGTCCCACCACCGGGATTTACTTGACTCACCAATCCGGGATGCTACCCATTTAAGGGGTTTGGGCCGCGGACCAGTTTAAGAGTCAGGAATCGGATCCAACCTCTTGTGTCTCCTCATCCTCACGCGTGGCCGAAGCTATATCGGACTTCTACTCATTCCAATTTACTCACACTTATGTTAGGAGTTAGGTAGTTAGGAATTAGTAGAAGTCAACATCCAAGCCACATACACAAATACATTATTCTATACACATCCATACAAAATACATACAATATACAAGTACACTACGGGATACAATTACACTTCATCATCATTCATATTTTCATGAATTATACAAACTAGTGTTCAGACAATAACATCGAACAGCATAATTCAAGCACAGGAAGTGCAATATGTCCGATTCATGCATTTATCTTATTTAGGTGATCAAATAAGCACACAAATCGGGGTAACCAGATTAGGATACAGGGCATGAAGAAATCATACCTTGCACCGTTGATTTGGACTCACCGACTCCTCTTCGTGTTCAACTATTCGAATCCTAGCATATACATACAATTGGGTGGTTAATCATCTATAATTAACCTTACTTATTACTTTGCTAAAGTCTCCCAGTGTTACTTACTAATTCCTTATTATTCAATACATTTACTTATGTTACTTACTTAAAATTACTCTCTAGGGCTTGTTCATGGCCTTAATGACCTTTAAACATCATTAATTATGTCTTAATTATCTTGTAATATCATTACCCTTCATTACCCTACCTTAGATTAGCTTTAAAATGGATTCTGTGAAGAAAATGGGGTGGTCCTGGTTTGTGTCCTGGTTTACAAACCCGGACCATCTCTTCAGAGACGTTTCTGTCAAGTTTTTATGGTGGTCCGGGTTTGTGTCCTGGTTTACAAACCCGGACCATCACTTTAGAAAACTTTCTGTCGTATTTTTTAAGGTGGTCCGGTTTGTGTACTTGTTTGCAAACCCGGACCATCCTTTAGCGTTACTTTCTGTCAAGTTTTTGAGGTGGTCCTGGTTTGCGTACTGGTTTGCAAACCAGGACCATTCCAGCAAGAAAGCATTCTGCCTAGTTTAAGAGGTGGTCCAGGTTTGCATACTGGTTTGCAAACCAGGACAATCCAATTTGTTGCAAATTTCTAGTTTTAAAGCGTTGTTTCAACTTCAACTTCTAACCTTCTACAACTTCTTCCCCAATATTCCTACACATAATCTAGCATATTTTAGCAGTGATTAAGCACTTTAAATTAGCCTAATCCACTCTCTAAATTCCTCTGTCAATATATGTTTTCTTACAGATTTTCCCACTACAGTTTCCTCCTGTTACAGTTTTTGTTCTTCTTCAAATGCTACAGATTTTTCCTTCTTCTTTCCACACTACTCCTATGGCTCTTTCATTGCCTCATTTGCATTTTACTCAACCCAAGTTCCATCCCATTACTTAAATCCTCTTCTAAATCTGTTACAAAGTACTAAACTACTCACTTAACTCTCCAATACACCTAGTTATTACCTAGGTAGTTTTCTCCTCTTACAAACTAAGTCCTCCTATTTCCATACAAATTTGGGCAGAGGTTCCCCTATATTTTTAAACGTTGCCCACATACATTCTCAGCCCACACATTCATTCCAATTCTCATATCAGTACCAACATCAAACAACACTATCTCACACATACATTCCCTGCACAACATACTCATTATCCAATGCTTTCTCAAGCTTTTAAACACTCTTTTAAAACCTCCAAAACTGTCACATTCTCTTCCTCATTATACTTCAATATACTTGCTACTCACACTTAACAATTTATTTACTTATTTTCAAAAGCTTCAAACTACAAATACCATCCACATTAATATACCCATACTCATCCTACTGTTACGGTGATTTCTAAACCATTGCTACAGCAATGCATTTATACATATACCAACATCAAAAATGTACAGAGGCTCTTCCTTACCTTGAGCTCTTGATTCGTTTTCCTTTCTCTCTTTCTCTCATTTCTTGCTCCTCTCTCCCTTCTTTGTTTCCTTGATTTTTTAGGCCAAACTACAACCACGTACAAGACACACACACATACCGAATACTAGTAAGTTTCTAACATACGTATTAAACCCTAGCTTGTAGAAAGCATTTACACTTTTAGGAAGCCTTACCTTGAGCTTCTAAATGGAGTTTTGGGTAGTGAAATGGAAATGCCCAGTTCTCACGGTGGAGTACCAAAATCGACTGAACAATGGAATAGTGTGCTCACGTGAGTTTTTGATTTTACAAAGGAAAGCTGGAAAAGAGAGGAGCTTTGGTTCCTTTCTTACCTTAGAACATGAAGAAGAGGGTGGATCTCCAAATGGTGCTCCTTAGACTCCAAAACGATTATACCCTCAAAAATGAAGTTGGAGGCTTTTGATTTTGAAGGGAATAAACGATCTCCTTAACTAGACGAATTCAACGGTATAATTTTCGTAGCATTTGGAGGTGATTTGGGGTTTCAAAGATGAGGAGGAAGTGGGCTGTTGAGTGGGTTCTCAATCGCCATTACTGGAATCGCTTGCAGAAGAAAGAAAATGCGAGAGGTGCAGTACGTGGAGTGTGGGGAAAATAGAGGAGAGAGAGTAATTTGCTTTTTGACTTACTTTAAGGGCTTTGTCCTTTAGCAAATTAGAAACACTTAAAGTGAGAGAGGGGAACAAGGCAGCCGGCTCACACACTCCCTCACATGGGTTTTTAAAATATTATTGCAATAGTGGACACACTAATTATTTTATTTACACTATTACCCCACACTTCCCGTTTTTGACAGTTTTTACTATTTTCTCTCGTTTTATTGATTTTATTGGCTCTAGACCTTCACTAATGTTTATTAGTGACTATTTGGTTGACCAAAATTATGACGAGTCTATTTGACCCGCTTAAAGTCGCGTTTTCCTGGTTACCTCAAAAAACGCGCTTTAATGTTCGTTAGTGTTTTTAATCCATTTTAAGGATCCGTTTCTTTTGGGAGTTGTTCCCATATACTACTTAGGTATTATTAAGCCCTTAGAATCCATATAATATGCTAACCGAGGTCTCATACCTCTTATGGTTATTTAACGCTTATTTAGCGTTTTTTTGCTTTGTAAGCATTTCTTCATTTCTTTTGGATTTATTTTTCCTTACCAATATTACTTAGGCGTCATTAGGCCCTTAAATACGTATTAGATTAATTTTAATCCCTATATTTAAGTTCGGGGTATTTCATAGCTGATATCTTTACTAAGCCTTTACCCAGAGAAACTTTTGAGAAACTTCGTTTTGAGATTGGCATGGTCAACACCAAGTGAGACACAACTTTTGTTTTTTTTCTCTTTCTTTTATTTTACGTTTTAGACTAAGTCTTGCTATCTTGTACTCATCAGTTTAGAACTGAAGTTTATTTCTTTTCTTGATTTATGTCATTACCTTTTCTATTTCAATGTATACAATCTGATGGCTTCACATGGTTGATTTAGTTCTATACTGAGTTTTTTATAGAATCAACTGTTAAGAATCTTGTTAAAATAAGTCTAATGTTTCTCCAAGTAAATCTTCACAATATGACTGAGTAAGATGGAAGTCTCTTATAATCCCAGAATTTTTTTTTAACTTACTTGATGTATACAATAAGTGACACGTTTGTATTCAAAGATAACTGGGTTAGATGGTTTGTATGGTGGACTGAACAAGGCAAGAGATTCCAATGCTCACAGTTAAACAACACAAATTTGGCCTCTTTCATCCGGCAATTAAGTCTTATAGGATGCTTTATCATCCAACTTCCTAAGGGTAACTACTCTGGACAAGTTGACCCAACGTCGTTACATAGATGGAGAGTAAAAGTCAAGGTGTTGCTTAATAAAATTTATAGTTTCTCTATGTTCAACATATGTCATGTGAATATCGTCAACATATGAAAATAGACTGTGAGTATGAATCTGTGGCGATGAAAGGTACAATGGAATACGATTTTACTTCTCGCCCCTTATTGATTCAAAGGAAAGTTGAAAAGTGGAATGAAATCAAGTCTAGAATCCAAATGTGCTACTTGTTGTAATTTCAATCTAGTTGAAAATGAAAGGAGAATGGAAAAATTCAATTTACTCAAAAATATTGCCTGATCTTCTTGGAAATAAACAGTGATTTACTTAACTTGTTCTTGAACCTTTTATTCTAAGAGACTTAGTCTAGAACTGATAGATCGTGTCAAGTAACGGGCTGTTTTGTTTTTTTAATCTTTTATTTTATTACTTTCTATATTTTTTTTACAATCTTCTTCTCAAACACACAACTGTTTCGACTTCTTTTTATTTTCCTACTCTCTCTTCGTCACCACTCTCTCACTTGGTCAAGATTCGAAGTCTTCTTTCTCAGCAACGATCTTCCTCCCATTATTTATCTTCCATTCTTGAGCTAACATCAAACTCTTCCACAAATTACCCATGGATTCTTTCGACCAGCTTGTATATGAAAACACTCAACCTCTGGCTTCTAAAAAGCCGACTGACCATAGCCAAACTCCACCATTTCCTGATTTGACATCAAAACCCTCACCTGAAGTTAAATCCCCAACTCCCAAAGATGCTACTGTGGTAAGTGATGATGAATCTTCTGCAACTCCAACTGAGGCTGACATACCATCTCCACCGCCAGCTAGTACACACCGTCGGTTGCGTACACCTGCCAGGAAGCCGACCATGGGTGTCGAAGATGCTTCATTGACTATCCCAAAGCGCAAGAACAACGATTCTCCAGCCACGTAACCGCGATCGTTGAAAAGGTTGAAATCTGTGGCAAAACCTCATTCGAAACTGAAAGCGAAGGAGTTTCATCTTGAAAGATTACAAAATCCAGGTCGTTCCTTTCCTCAAAAACCTATATTCAGTTGCGTTTTGCTTGAATCAGACAGTATCCCTGGTAAATTGATATATTGTGACTGGCTAGGAAAGAACTCATTGGAATCTTTAGGAGAGATCTTAATGTTTCAAGGTTGGGAAAAGTTGTTCAATTCTGAAACCATCTACTACCCAAAACTCTTGTTTCCGTTTGTTCTGAATTTGGAGTTTGTCTCACCGTATGAATTTAAGACTGAAGCGGCTGGTATCAAGATGATAATTTCCCCAACCCGGCTTGCAATGATTATTGAAGTACCTCTAGATGGTTTAGCTGAGTTCAATACTTAGAAGGTGGATGTGGCATCCCACACTGACGTAGTACAACACTTTGGCCTTTCTCTTGCCTGTTCAAGACTGAAACACTATCCACAGAGGGATTTAGGTGTTTTACCACAGTTATTGCATCTTATTGCTTATCAAAGTCTTCTCCCACGTACTGATATACGCGACAAGGTTACTCCTGTCAATCTAGCGAAATGTGGTGTCTAGATAAAAGAATTCATCTATCACTACCTAGAATCATTATCTCACATTTGTGAACAATTGTCAATAGTTCAAAGCCATCAATTCCTTACCCTTTTTGGATGACAAAGGTCCTTCGACATTTTCAGCTTGCTCTGGAAGATGTGTATTCCATCTCTGCTCAACCAACCAACTACCTGGCTGTTTCTACTCTATCCAAGATGGGACTGGAACTCACAGAGTCGGGCTGGCAGTTCAAACAGACTGTGCAACATGAGGCCAAGACTGACCATGTCACTGCACCAAATTCCCTTCTTATACAGTCAGTACTGGACTCTATGGCAGCAATGCAGAAGCGATTGATGGACAGGATCAACATTTTAGAAGAGAAGTTGGACTCTTTGATGACTACAACGAACTCATCCTCTAAACCATCAGAAAATTTTTAGTGACTGTCGGATTGCATCTCACCCTTCCCCTAGTTCACACTGAATATTCTTCTTTTGATGCTAGTCTCTACATTCTATGTTCTATCTTCTTTTTGATGTGGCAAAAGGGGGAAAGTTGAAAGTCTTAGACATTTATTCCTTTTGGTGACTGTTTGATATGCTTAGACATAACTGCTCCGCGACTTTATACTTTCTGATCTGAATTGTTTACGTTGTGATTCCTGGATATTTTTTTTCTCTTAATTGGGACTTTCATAATATTGCCTGAAACTTGGGATTTTCTTGTTTCTATTCTGCATTCATGAACTGGTATAATGTTACGATCTGTGGTATTATACTTGTATTACTTAATGCTTGAAAGTTGTTAAGTCTTAGACAAAGCACAGGAAATTGTCACGGATGAATGAGATTCAGGGGGAACAGTCGATATGTGATCGTATTGTCTACTTGTAATACCAAGACAAAGATTCAGGGGGAACCAGCTATTTATTTTCGAAGGACATCCGTTCAGTTCAAGACTTCAACAGTTTGCCGCATCAAAAAGGGGGAAACTATTGTTGCTATTTTGATCGGCAAACTCGGCTCAGAACTGAAGCCCGTTTTATGACTAGTTCGAAATGAAGTCTGTCAGTCTTGAACTGACAAGTAGAAAATAAGTAAAATATCCAATAAGATTTTTTCTAGCTGTTAAAGATAAAATCTTATATGATAGATTCTCACACGATCTCTGTATCTATATAAGCGGAAGAAAGTCTAGGTTAAAGGAAGGCTTTTGAAGTGAGAAAAATAAGAAAGGTAAACACGGCTGAGTGAACTCGAGTGAGTGAATGGGAAATCTGTTGTAAGTGTGGTTTTATCTTTGTTGGAACATCCTAAGCAGTTCCCGGGAAAACACAGGGCTGAGCGTAATCTAGTGAGTTGAGAGTTTGTTGTTCTCTCAACAAGTTTAGAGTTAAGAGTACTCGTGTGATTGTAGTGGGTGTAAATTCACTACATGCATATTTTGTATCAAGTGTGATACGAGATATTTAATAACAGTTTTAGTTATTTTATCCATCATCATTGTCACTTGTTTTGACTATCGGTTCAATACTCACACACAGTAGGATTCTTCACATTTGTTACCACCTTTCTACACAAAGAACTTATATATCTCGTGGTGTTTCCTTTCATGAGACTTTCTTTCCTTTCTCCACACCTTCTCCATCCTCACAAAATAAACCCAATCTCACTGAAGTTCTTGTTCCCCTTTCCTTCTCACCTGAGAGTGCTTCTCCTACCCAATTCAGTCTCTCATATCTAAGCCCGTTTCCCGTGCCCAATCCCTGTCTTCTCCCCCCTAGAAACATCTTTTCCCACTCCCTCAATTCACTACTCTCCTCTCACCTCACCAGACCACTCTTCACGTACTTTACCAGATCCACCCCTACCTCCCACTCATACAATGGTAACTCGTTCCCAAACAAATTCCTTAAAACCTAATACCTTCACTGATGCCACCATTCGTTGGTTACATCATACTTCTATTCCTACCAACCCTATCCCTAAGCAACCTGTTTAACTACTGCAATGAAGTTCCCAGAATGGAGGGATGCTATCCAAGGGAATATGATGCCCTAATGATCAATGACACATGGGAGCTAGTGCCCAAACTCCCACACATGAACATTCTAGGATGTAAATGGATCTTAAAAACAAAAAACGTGCAGATGACAGTTTAGAAAGAAGGAAAGCAAGGCTTGTTGCCCAAGGTTTTAACCAGTCTCCTAGAGTTGATTTTTTTGAAACTTATAGCCCTGTGGGTAAAGTAACTACTATCCAGGGTTGTATTGGCTCTGGCTACTTCCTTTGATTGGCTAGTCCATCAAATTGATGTGGACAACGCTTTTCTATAGGGGGCATTAGAGGAGAAGGTCTATATTAAACAACCAAGTGGATTTGTGAACAAAAATTATCCTAATCATGTTTACTGCCTCAAGAAGGCCTTATATGGTTTAAAGCAATCTCCTAGGGCCTGGTTCTCTAGGCTCAACACATTTCTCACTCACTTTGGTTTTACTCCCTCCACCTCAGATTCATCTCTATTTGTTTACACTCACAAAGGGCAGGCTGTTTACATTCTCATGTATGTTAATGATATTTTAATTACTGGTTCCTCTACCTCTCTCATCTCTCAACTCATCTCAGTTGTGGCTCAAGAATTTCCTATCAAGGACCTTGGTACCTTACACCATTTTCTAGGGATTTCTGTCTCTAGGGATCACACAAGCATATAACTCTCCCAATCACACTATATTCAAGAACTCCTCCTCAAAACAAACATGGCCAGTTGCAAACCCTCTTCTACCCATATTACTGACACTCATGCCCTTGACTCCACAGACAGCCCCCCTACACAAACTCTTCCTATTTTCAAAGTGTTCTAGGCAGTCTACAGTATCTAAGTTTTACACGTCCATATATAAGCTTCTCAGTATCAAAGATTAGCCAGTACATGCACTATCCTAGAGAATGTCACTAGAAAGTAGTTAAAAGAGTTCTAAGGTATTTACGAAGTACCTGTGACTTTGGCCTCTTCTTTCCCGCAGCTCCTCTGGATGGCTTGCACATCTTCAGTGATGCAGACTGGGTAGGAAGTCAATCTGACTGTCGGTCGACCACCTGTTTCTTCATCTATCTCGGAGACGCCATTGTCTCTTGGTGCTCCCACAAGCAGCAAACAGTGGCCAAATCCTCCACCGAAGCCAAATTTAAAGCCTTGGCCACTGCTACCTCGGAATCTATGTGGATTAAAAAACTGTTAGCAGATTTACATATTTTTCTTCCTCAAGCACCAGACTTGAATTGCGACAACATTGGTGCTGCTTACCTTGCTGCAAACCCCCTTCTTTCACAGTCGCACAAAGCATGTTAAGGTGGATTACTTCTTTGTACGGGAGCGTATAAAAAATGACAGCCTTAGGGTTCAATTTGTTCCCAACTATTCGCAGCTTGCAGACATATACACGAAACCCTTAACCACCTCATGCTTTTGTTTTCTCTGTTCCCAATTGTCTTTCACCAAAAACATCTCTTAGGAACGCGGGAGGGTAGAGTCTAGTAAGTATCAAGGCCCAAGGTTACATCATTTAGTGATCATCAAGGTCCAAATGTGAAAAGCAAATATTAGGTTATTATTTGTAATCAGGCTAGTACAGTATTTACTGTGTTACCTTATCCTAGAAAACTGTATAGATTTCTATATAAGCTTTAGTATTCTGCTTGTAATACATACAATGATCAATACAACAGTACATTATTTCTACATTTACATTGTCTTCTATGTCTAAAAAGGTAGAAATACTACACTTTATTTACTACTACGTGGCGGAGAATGTGCTTTTTAACGGCTGGAATCTTGGTCAACAGAAAGTGTTTTAAGATTCTGGGGAAGTGTGGAGTGGAAAAAGTGTTGGTGGAACGGGCGAAATTAAGAATCTTTTAAGTAGTTTTGATGCCGATGCGGCGGACAAAAGAAAAGAGTGATGTTTTTCATTGGAGGAGGCGTTGCTGTGTCACATGAGGAAGCAAACAGAATAGAGAGGCGTGTCAAAAAGGAATCACGGGAACAAAAAATCATCTGATGTACCTATTTAATTCCGTATGTACTCAATATTGCATCAGAATTTTGCTTAGATGATTCTATATTAGCTTTTCAGCACAAATGGAATTGAAGGCAGCCGGCCTCTCACTTTGCTGCTGCTGTTGCTGATGGTGAACAAGTGAAAGAGGACAAATTCTAGCTAGAAGGTGGGAGGGGAATAAACTAGAGAATATGCGACCATATATCACTACAGAAATTTGAAAAGATAGATAGAGAGATCGAAAAACAAGGATCTCAAAAAATATACATCTTGTATTGTATATATGCTTAAGTTAACACTAATTAATGTCATACCTAATTACAAATTCCATCTACGTTCTCGGATGCTAATCGGAGATCAAGAGGAACACAAACATACAAAAAAAGTTCCTCTTCCTCCCTTTTAATTGCACTAAATCTCACAAATACGCATCTCAGAGAACGGAAAGATGTAATGTAATGCAACCCAGAATTTTTTTTGTCATATATAGATCTTCGACTTGAAAAATCGATCTCTCGTTATTCATGTCGTTTATTCGGAGTAATCTAGTCTCGCCAGCAGACGAGCATGGTGACACAGCGGCGCACAATATAAAACCGTGCTCTCTGTTCCTTCACTAAGCGCCTGCACTTCCTTGCTAACGCACACGACCTTCTACCGGTGCTGTCTGCTACTTCCTCCATTCGTCGATGAACTTCTCAACGAAGTAGTCGAGTTAAAAGAAGATGAAGAGGTAAAGGACCGTGAGGACCCTTCCTTCTTCGATAGCTTCCACGCGGATGTTGAGATCACTCCTGAATCTGATGATGTTGCCATTTTTAATTACCTTTCTTTCTTTCTTTGTTTCGGGATATGGTATAGTTGATGTTTTTTGTTTTTCCTGGTAATAGTTTAGTGAGCTGGGTAAGGGATAAGAAAGAATGGTGGTGAAACAGATGAGATGTGTTGTTGGTGCTGCTGAGCCTTAGAGGAAGAAGAAGAAGAAAGAAAGTTGAGTCAGAGTCAGAGTGATTGAATATAAGGTAAGGGGAGATACCGTTACGAAGACAGTAGACTGGAAAGGAAAATAGAATGGGGTTAGTATTTATAATGGTCCGTTCCGTTTAGTCACACAGAACAACACAACACCACCGCAAATGCTTGGCAGAGCATCTACGGCAAGAATAGTAAACCGGGCCCATCCTCTGTCTTGAAAATCTCGCCTAGTGGAATCGTCAGTGAGGCAAGAATTTTGAGTCCACGATGAAACTTCTACATAAATAAAGGTACTATATCCTAAGAGATTTATATCTCATTCGGGTTGAATGATTATTTCTCATTGAGCTTATGTAACAGGTTCCTGCAGCAGACAACTTCTCAATTTCTAAAATCAGCAGGCTTCTATCAAACACCCAACCAACAGCTAACAGCTTCTGTAAAATCATCAGCAGACAATTCTCAATTTTCAGCAGCAGAACCTAACAACTGTCTCTGTTTTTTAAAACCATCAGCAGACGTTCCACCAAACACCAAAATCAACAACTGACAACTTCTGTAAAACCATCAGCAGACAACTTCTAAATTTCCAGCAGCAGTACCCAACAGCAGCCCCGAACAGCTGTCCCCAAACGAACCCATTCTTTGAAATCAAAAACATTTTCCTGAAAAGAGTTTGATCCAATGGCGGGCTTGGATGAGAAGGTTAATCTTTCTCTTACTTTTACTTAGTTCTCGAATGCTTGCAAGTATTTGAACCTAAGATCGATCATGTGCTATTTACAAGTATATCTACTTCTAGAAGAAGAGTTGCTATATATAAATCTGTTCATATGAAAGACATGAATATGATGAAAGATTTAGTCTTGAAGCCTAGTTGAAGTAGAAACTAGAATTAGTTTAACAAGTGATTGCTAGTCTTATGCTATGGGTGATGGTTAGAATTGAGATAGCTACATGCTTCTATATATAGCTATTGCTATTTTAGGTATTTCTATATCAATTGTTGCATCACAAAGTGCACATATCATTTAAACACCTTTACTAATGACTATCGGTCTTTGCATGATGCTGATATTATAAGGAAAGTTTGCGTTGTTTGAAATTTTGGCTAATGAATAAAAAGGTAGAGTTATAATTGTTTGGGAAATTTTACCAAATACCACTGAGTTTTTGCTTAATTCATGATATACCACCGTGTTTTCAAAATTACACATGATAACATTAAGTTTTTACTTATTTCATCAAATAACACTTTGTCTCATATTTTGTTAAATGTTCTGTTAATATTCCAGAAAAATGACTAAACTACCCCTGTTATTAATTAGCAACTTGAAAGTGATTTGTCATACAGATAAATTTCATAAGACGCCACTTTTGTTTAACTATTTATATGGGTAGTTTAGTGTTTTTTATAGGGATATTAATAGAACTTTTAACAAAATATGAGACATGGTGTTATCTGGTGAAATAAGTAAAAACTTAGTGTTATCGTGTGTAATTTTAAAAACACAGTGGTATATCGTGAATTAAGTAAAAACTCAGTGGTATTTGGTGAAAATTCCCTAATTTACTTATTGTATTTAGATGTACTCCCTCCGTGCTGAATTGACCGTCATGTTTGCTTTATGACACATTTTTCCACTTTAATATTAAATATATACGATAAAATAATTTTATAAAACTAAATTTTGTAATATATAGTTTATCATGTAAGGAATCATATGCAAAAATTAAAATTTTAAAATTATTTTATATTATATGTTAAATATTGAAGTCAAACGACATGTCCAAATAGTAAATTGGATGGTCAATTCAGGACGGATGGAGTATTTGAAACACCCCTAATCCTAAACCTGTAATAATAGCGCAAGTCGTAGCATAACAGAATATAATTTGCAGCGGAAAATAAAACTATCTAACATTGGTGTTACACGCCGTTACTCACCCATGTGAGTAACAAGGCATCCTTAATCTATCCATCAACTTCAACTCCTCACCGCTGTGATGAATAGATACTGAGCACTCTTAATATTACAAACCAAATCCAAACTGAGCAACTAATACAAATACAACAACCTCCAAAGTACAGTACATAAATAAACTTAAAAGAGTTCTTTATTAAAACCCATCAGCTACCATGTGCCCCGCACTCCGGCTTGTTTCTTCTTTAGTAACCTGAAATGTTTTGCCCATTGAATGGCTCAGCAAACGATATGCTGGTATGCTAAATGTAGTCCTAAGTCATCTAGATTTCTTAAGTCGTTTAGTCATCTTGATATTAGATTCATTACATGATAATCCATTTTACAACAATAGTAATAACTGTAATGTTAAATAAACACACAATAGTTCACCTGTCAATGTTATCACAAAAATAAACAACAACCAGATAGTCACACACCAACAATCCATAATAATAACCAAACAAGATACGCGTATTAATTAGTTGTACTTGTTAGTAGGTCACATGACCCTTATCCTTTTAAACCAACCATTTAAACTTTTTCAATTAAATTTCACCTCAGGCGTCATGTTAAGACGACCCTTATTAACTTATTAATGGATAGTAGTCCCCTGGGTTCCAAAGGAACCGTTACCAGCTGACCTTATGGCCCTGGATAATTATTTGCCTTGTAGGTGACCGATCCGGTCATAACCTGTGCACCAACAGCAGTGCCCTCTGCCATCGTCGAATGTGGACAATGGATTCCCTTGAGTGACTCTTGATACAGTCCCTCGTAGTGATCACGATGCGCAACCAGAAAGTTGAAACAGTCTGGATTCCTCTCTTTATAAGTTAGCCCTTTAGTCAGTGATACAATATCTATTCCTTGAGTTAAGACTATAACAGTTGACCATTAGTTAGGTTCTCATAATACCTAAAGGTCAGTTAGTCTTGTTCCAGTTTAGATGTATAAACTTCCAGTCATAAGACGTTCGTGTAAAATAAAACACAATAGTGCTAAGCAATACAGTATACAATATCATATACATAAATCACAGATATCGCTCTTAACAATTAAACACACAACGTCTGGACCTCAGAAAAATCCTTAGGACATTCAGACCACACAATTAACATACCGTTCACCGTGATAACTGCTAGCTTGACAATTCACGCTTTAGAAATTTCTCCCCGTACGATGTTATATTTACATGCAATACCGGGTAATGTTAATACAACTATTCACTGTGTATTACCGTACTGTCACTACAGAACTAATACTCGTGGTATACTAACCCCGTATGTTCTTTATTTTCCCCTGTTATTTTATAGTGGTTCTAGGTAGTTTAACCGTTTGTTATTTTATGTAGTAACCACATGTGATAATGAATTTCTACCTTATAGTATATTTCTATTTCTTTAATCATATACTCATAATTGTTTCCACTTATTCTTTATATTATACAATTTGGTTATTTTTATTATAACCGCCTCTATTTTATAAACTTTACATTATACTCCATGATATACCATATTACTTAGTTTTAATTCCTTTCTTTCCTAAATTACAAAATCAACCTTATAAATTTCGGTAATTATATCTTGGACACATTAACTTTTATAAATTTCCAAATAACCTTATAAATTTTAGTAATTACAAATCAAATATACTAACTTTTATAAATTACTTAAATGACCACATAATTCTCGGTTTTAATTATATATCTTTCTATTTCTTTAAAATACCGAAAGGACCCTTATATTTTCACAAATTACATTTCCGCCCCATTTATAATTCGGTTTTACACACCAACTTTTATAAATTACATTTTCACCCCATAACTCTTATAAACTTAATATTTTATGTCATAAATCATTTTAACCCAAAGTTTTTGGTCAACACTTTGACCAAAGCCTAATTTCATAATTAATACTTTAATATACCCAGAAAATCATAAGTGATTCGGTTTTATCCCAAACTTTCCATAAATTACAAAATAGCCCCAAAACTTTATAAAATGTTATTTTAACACTTAAACACTTATTTAAATTCACCAAAATTCATAATATTAATTACTACCTTATATTATATTATAAATATACCAAACTTAAGCTCTCGGCAATTATTTTTAGAACCCCAAACTTTTCAAAATTTACATTTTAGCCACATAACTTATTAAACTAGCCATTTAAATACTTGTAGCTATTTTTAATACTCCCAAAATTTATAATATAAGCTAATACACTTATATACTTCAAAAATCACCAATTAAACTCTTTTGCTCTCGGTTTTAATAAACCTTTACCATATGGTTTTAAAACTTGATTTAAACTTTATAATATGTATATATAAATGTATATAAGCCATATAACACTCCTAAAAATTATGCTAATGACTTAGAATGATTATAAACTCAAAATAGAACATTTAATCCTTAGATATTTCGGCCTATATATATGTATCATAAATTAATTTTTGTGACACAAATTTATACCTTAAGGTAATAATCTTACCTTGTATGTTATAAATTATTTCCTTGACATTATAACCTATAGTATTTCGACCTTAATATTACTAAGGCTTATACATAATTTTTATACCAAAGTTTGAAGCTTAAATCAAACTTAAACTTAATAAACCTTAATTATAGAAACTTACTCCTTAAATCAAGATAATTCTTGTACTTGATTTCCTCTTGAATTCCAAGCTCTTCAAATGCTATTTTGATGAAAAGTGTTCGTCCTCCATATGTAGATTTAGGAGATCCATGTGTTAGACTTCTAACAAGGATTTATAAGTAAGATTTGGAGTGGTTTTACAAGAGTTTACCTTAGGTATTTTTCAAGGAATTTTCGGTACACCTTGGGATGATTGTAGATTCAAGTTTCCTTCATGAAATGATGAAGAGAATATTGATTTAGAAGCTCTAAATTTTCGGTAATAGCTTAAGGTATTTTACTAGGATTTTCAACATGAAAATATACCTTAACTTGACCTTGTTGTTCCTTGTGTTGTTGTTGAATCAAGGTACCTCCTTGGAGCATTAAAGCTTGGTGAAAACTTGTAGGATTGCTAGGTTGATTCTTGCTTCAAGACTTAGGAGAATTAACTAGGAAAATTACATGGAAATGGTGTTAGAACTTAATTCACCATTAATGGAGCTTTGAAGCTCTAAGGAATAAACTAGCAAAGGAAGAAAGAAAAGAGAGGAAATGAGACTTACCAAAATCGGTGGAAGGAGGGTAAATGAGAGTAGGCTATCGTAAGGTATTAGAAGAATGAAGGAAGTTCTCATTTGACACAATAATGTCAAAGATGCCTATCTTTCCTTAGTTTATTAATTTGACTCATGGCTCAATAAATGCCCATAATTCAAGCACACTTTCGGCTGATTGACAAGGAGAAGAGAATGGCTTGTTTGATAATTGAAACAAGAGGACAAAGGCTAAGGTAGGTGGTTGTCTCCTTTGAATTTTCTAAGTAGAATACCATGCTCATCTTGTCTTGTTCCTCTTGTGTATTCACGGTAATGTTGTAGTAGATAGGCAATTGATTTTTGTTTGTAGAAGACATGAGAACATGCCTAGGTAGGTAGGTATCTTAGTTTAATTTTGATAAGGCAATCACACCTTCTTTTCTTGCTCATTTTTGGTAATATATATGTAGGTAGACAATTGTTTTTTGTCATTTGAAACATAGGCACATGCTTAGTTAGGTGGTTGTTTTATTTGACTATCATTCAACAATAAAACTCCCCCTTTTCTTGATCAAAATCGGCAGTCACATGTGCTAGAGAACAAATTGATTTCTCTTGTTTATTTGCACATGTATAAAGCTAGATCTAGGTGTATTTAATTCATTACTTTTCAAAGATTGATTCCTTCTCATTTTCTTGCAGGAAATCGGTAATGGAGGGCTCATTTGACTGGAATTATTTGACACATTATCACATGGCATGTGCAAGGTGAGTCATTATCCATAAGACAATTTTCTAAGCCAAAACTAGTCAAAATATACCCAAAATGGCTGCCACAATAGGGACCATATGGGACTGATTTTTAATTTGATTCCTGTCACACTATATTGTATTAAGACCATATTGTAACATGTTATAAGTCACAACATTTAATTGGTACATTTATACCAAGGTAAAAGATGAAAGTTTCTAAGGTAAAATGCTGATTTTATAGTACTTTTTGATCCAAAAATCGGCCCTGTTTGTGCTATGTGTTTAGCACTGGCTTTAATTGATTTAGATGGTCAACTTATCCCCATTTAGGATTCCCAACTCGTGGCTCCTAAAAAACTTCAAGGTAATGGCGTAGAACACGTTTTTATGACACCCGAAGGTGCGTTTTTGTGCTTTAAGGATATTCTGGAAAATAAGTAGTCGCTATGAGTTCCAAGTGTTTATATACATTGTTTATAGTGAATAATAATATATTAAGGTGTTACATTGAGTTATATGGGGTTATATCAACTCATGACACAATTTCCGGGCTACCAGGACACTCCAGGGGCAAAATAGGAGCGTTAAGAAATTCCCCCGAGCACTTTGTTTATTTTTGAAAAAGTAGCTCGAGCATTCTCTTTAGAATGATGAATAATGCTGTTACGAATTCTAAGTTTGAGTTATATAGGACTTTGTGCCACCTCGGCACTCCTCCGGGGCATTCCCGGGGGTTTATGGGGCCTTCATCAGGAACCTCCGAGCGCTTTGCGTTTAACTAAAAATTTACCGTGAGGACATCATCTTAAATGTTTAATAAAGTGTTATGGTGCATTTGGAATGGAGTGTAATGCTTTACTTCATCCTATAAAGTATTTCCGGGACTTTCGGGCCCTTAAAGGGACTCCCGAGCATTTTGTATTTTTACTCAGTTTTAGATGAGGTCCTGTGTTCTAAGGGTCATATAATGATCCTTGATTAACTTCATACAATGTTTATAGCTTATATAACTTTGGTTAGCTTAAGGTCCGGCTTAACGCTCGTTTTTGACCTTAAGGAGTTTAGGTGTGTTTTTAACGACTAAGTGTTTATATGCTTTCTTAGGGTTTTATAATCCCCCAAATAATATATATTTACCATTATTTAATTATTTAAATGTTAGGGGTATTTCAGTATTACTTTTTATTTTTATCATTTTCACATATTATAAGTACTATAAAAGACACACACTAAGCTACAGATGAATTGATACTACACACATGTTGATATCTAAATTAAAAAAATTGTTACTGATTTTAAATGTTATTAACACAATTGTTGCTATTGTGTTGCAGCAACGACAATGGTAGCTAAAATTTTTAACCAATATCCAAATGTCTATCACCTTACAAAACTGTTACCATTAGTAGTAGCTATTTAATCTTTCATCTTGGTTCTTTTAATAAAAATAATTTTACTACTAATATTCGTAGCTAAATTAAGGAAATACCATTGATGATTAATTGTGCGTAACCCAATCACAGTAGCTATTTTGATATTATTTGAGCGGCGATAGCAAAAAAAGTTATAACCAGTAGCTAATTTGCTACCATCTTAAAAGTTGATACTACCAAGTATATAAGCTAAATTATAAATTGCCACATATCCTTGATCAAGCATGCTATTGTTCTACTTTTGGATGACAATAGCAAATATTTTTTACAAGTAACTAAATTACTACTATCTTAAATTATGAAATTGCTACCGGCTAATGATGCTAATGAAAGTTCAGTTACAGTCATGCTACAATATAAGAAATGATAGCTAATATTCTAAATTGTTTGATTTCTACAAACCCATTTATAATTACGAAAAAAGATAGAATTTCAATATCTACAATAAATAAATGTATATAAAGCTAAAGAGAAAGTATATTTTTTCGGTCACTAAGTTATGCATATAATGAAGATGTAACAGATGTTACTCTCCCAACACAATTTCCACACCGTGATGTATAGTGGTTCGGCCAATAATCCGGCCTACGTCCACTTCTAGACAGAGCTATTATTCATTCTTTGGTTTACAACACTAGAGAGCCTTTGGGATGTGAGCTCTCTTTTCTAACTTGAGTCCTTTACAAATGAGCCCCTCTACCTCTATTTATAGACTTCCTATGGCCATGTTACCCTTAAGCCCCTATACATGTGATAGTATTACATAAATACAGCTATCAGTCTTTTTATAGGTCTCCGGACTGAATACTGCTTCCGCCTTGCACTAATTTTTGGACCGTCACTTTGATAATATCCCTCCGGTAGTTACTCTATCGGTAGCGATTCTTTAGATCGCAACTCTTCCGGTAGCGGGTCCTCCGGTAGTAGGGCTTCCATCGATAGGCCTTCCGACAATTGGCCTCCGGTAGAGTCTCTTGGTAGATCCTGCATCGGGGCCTTTCGGTAGCAGGCCTTCCGACAATTGGCCTCCGGCAGAGTCTCTTGGTAAATCCCTCCGCATCGGGGCCTTTCGGTAGCAGGCCTTCCGACAATTGGCCTCCGGTAGTAGTCCTTCCGCTAGCAGGCCTTCGGTAGACACTTTAAACCTTCCGCATGGTATATTTCATACCATTACATCAGTCCCACAAGTTCTACTTTTTTAGCACTAAAAAGTGGAACTTATAAAAAGAAGATAAAATTTACACTTTGTACTTTTTCTTTTTACTATGTATCTCCTAGTCCCACAAGTTCTTTTTCTTTTGCCTAAAAAGGAAATGAACTTAAAAACTTAGCCTATGTAAGAGCTTGTCTTCCGGTAACAAAGAAGTCCCACTTGTTCTGGGGGCGATGAAGTCCCACTTGTACTCCTGAGAAGAGGTCTCTGTTCCTTGACCGTGCCATAATAAGAAATCCAAAGATCTGGAATTCCGAAGGGCCATAATAATCCCAGAAGACCATATAATTCCAGAAGATCATAATAATCTCAAGAAGTCCAAGATAATAATAATAATGGGATACACTTCATAATCAGATTGCTGCTTGAATCACTTTATTCCTTGGACCTGTATACCTAAATTAACAGATTAAAAGATATTTGTCTTTTGGGCTGCCCGGAGCGACCGGACTTCCCAAAGTTTCTTGTTAGTTAGAGCATATTAATCACGGGGATAAAAAACCCAAATATCAGCCTATAGGTTTTTTAGAGCAGCCTTTCTAAGTACATGGATAGTACAAGTCTGAGGTGAACAAAAGGAATTATTAAATATATATATATGATTATGAATACTTTCAAATCCATCTTTTCAGTAACAAAAAAGTGTAGAATTCAAAATGCAAACCCGTTTATTATTATGAAGAAAAAAGAAATAAGAAACTATATACCCAAAAAAGTTATTTCCAGTAATTAAGCATCTAAAAACTATTGTATATATGTGAATAAAAATACGTTCAAATCCCAATTGTTTTCTTAAAATAGTAACATAACAGTGTAGAATTTAAATGGGTTTGTAGAAAATAGGTACAATTTTAAGAAATTACTCAATACATGTATATAAAGAGTATTTTCAGATTTTACGTTTTTTTTAAAAATACTAACAAAATCAAGTATATCATTACCAGAGGGCGGGCTAGGATTTGAGCTAAGAGTTTTCTTACCATTTAAAATTTTATGAGTAATTAGCTAGTTATTTCCTATCATATTTTTAAATTTAAATCTTCATTTTTTGTGTTTCTCTTAGAACCTTAGTCAATAAATGCTTGAAAAAATATTATTTTATATAATTTTCTAAAAACAATTAAATTGCTACAAAATATAAATAATTATAAAAAATATTTTCTTCAAAATTAAATTATAAAATAACTACAAAATATATAAAACTAAAATAAAATTAATATTTCTTATAAATTAAACACGTATAAAACTTCCAACAATTTTTTTTCCTTTTCATTTATAACTATTTATCAGTCTTATTATTGATTAAAATAGTTGTCGTTATCAATAGATAATGACTTAATATAAATAGGCACATATATCTCAATTATAAACCAAACTAACTCAATATAAGATGAGGTAATAAAAAAACATACAAGTACCTCATATTATATTCGATTAGTTTTGTTCAAAAATTGAGTTTAATCATTTTTTGATGATAACTACAAATATTTTAATGAAAAGGAAGACTCAAGAAATATAAAAAGAAAAGAAAAAGATTAATTTCTTTGAAGTTGTGTATTGTTAATTTATGAGACTTATTAATTTTACAACATGAAAACCCCCGCACCACTGTCTTTGAATATCCGTTTTAACTTTAAAATATTTTACTTTTTACCTTATATTTTAAAATTATTAAAAAAAAAGAATTTTAAGTAAACATAAACTGTATTGCATATCAATACAACTATTCATTTTATCATATTTGATATACACATTTGTCTTTTATTTATTTCAATCTTTTTTGGATAATACTCCCTTCGTCTAGGAATATATAGATTATTTTTGCATTCAAATTATGTTCTATAATATATGTCATTTTAACTTTTGACATACTATTTTCCATATTTAACCATAGTATTTAATGTAAAAGTAACAATTATTTAAATAGAAAAATAAAAGTAAGGGTCCATGCGTCATTTTTTTATTTTTCTTAATACGTATATGAATTTCTAAAATGACCTACATTATCAAACAGAGGAAGTATATTTGTCATACTTATAATACATTACAATATTTAATATACATATATAGTCGGGTATATGTTATGACCCACACCCCTCATGGGATTGAACGGTGCACAAGGTGGCACAAATTAAAAACACTATTACATTTTTTG
Organism: Limonium bicolor; assembly: GCA_023374045.1. Lineage (NCBI taxonomy): Eukaryota > Viridiplantae > Streptophyta > Magnoliopsida > Caryophyllales > Plumbaginaceae > Limonium > Limonium bicolor. The sequence continues at coordinate 39,097,173 of CM041782.1, read as the reverse complement.
ATAGTAGTAAGGGGAAAGCTGTTGAATTTTTTTGATAGCAAATTGAGTAAAGCTACCACACACACTTATCGGTAGTAATTACTAGCGGAAAAAAGTAGTGGCATTGTGCAGTAAAAATTGCTACTAAATAAGAAAACGGTAACGAATTGGGTTTACCAATCACTAGACTCCGGTAGCAAACACTGAAAAGCGGTAGCCCATTCATTTGATTTGACTACCAATTTTTCTTATTATTTTTTTTACTTCGCTAAATAACATCACATCATCAGCAAACTGCAAATGCGAGACTCTACTTGCCTTGACCCTACTCTTAACCTCGAGAATTTTCCTTTCTCTATTGCTACCTGGATCATCCAATTCATCACTTCAACAATAATAACAAATTAATAACGAAGGAGAAAGAGGATCACCTTGTCGAAGTCCTCGGCTGGGCTCGAATGGCCTAGTAGGAGAGCCGTTCACTAGGATTGAGATCTTGGAGGTCGTGACGCATTCTCTAACCCAAGCTCTCCAGGCATAGCCGAAACCCAAGTGGTCTAGCATCAGGTCTAGAAATTCCCAAGAGATACAATCATAAGCCTTCTTCAAGTCGATCTTTAACAGTACACCCTTTTTTCTAGTCTTCTTCAACCACGCAATGGTTTCATTGGCAATAAAAGGCCCTTCAAGGATGTTTCTTCCAATCACAAACCCCTACTGTGTTTCACCAATGAGTTTTGGCAGGAGAAGTCTTAGGCGGTTGCTAAGCAATTTTGCAATTACCTTATACACACATCCTACCATGCTGATTGGGCGGAAGTCTTATATATGGGCTGCCTCCACTTTCTTTGGGATGAGTGCTATCCATGTAGTGTTTGCACCTCGCTCTAATTTCAAAGTAATGAAGAATCTTCTCACATCACTCCCAAATTCCGCCCCAATAACATGCCACATTGTTTTGATGAACTTCATATTGTACCCGTCGAATCCCGGGACCTTTGATCCATCACATTGATCAACTGTTTGCTTGATTTCCGCCAGGAAGGGATACTTTCTAGCTGTATAGCCTCGTCAATTTTTTCTTATCTGGTTATACCAATTGTGTCAGTAGCTCAACATTATAGAGACATTGATCAAATGATGGAAGAATGTTTACGGGAGGATGGCTGAAAAAGGAGCAAAATTGCAGCTTGAGATTGATCATGACACGGTCAAACTGACTACTTTGATTTGAGGTTAGTGGAGTTAGGATAGTAGGGCTGGTGGATTGTGGTTTATTTTCGGTTTATAGATTGTGATTTATTTTTGGTTATACAATAAAACAGTGAGTCGGTTTGTTTTGGATTTTGAATTAACTTTTAAGTTATAATTTTCGGCTGAGATCAGGTATAGATTGGATTGGTTCGGTTCAATTTTTTAAGTTTGGACCACTTTTGACACCTCTAGATTCAACATGTCGATCATAAGTTCAAGTTAACTTATAATAATATTTTGGGCAGATTCCGGAGGGTTCAAACTGGCCTACAACCCAATTTCAACAGAGGTGAACAACATTCCAATCAAACATAATAGCAAAAGGTAACAACATAGTCTTCTAAGTGAAAAATGGAAGTACCTAAAACTAAGTAACCCATAATATGGCTAGTCAAAAGCACAAAAATAACATCTCAATTGGACTAAACACACACAAATGCATCAGGACAAATCTCGATGATTCCTGCTGCTGTTGTAAGTGGTATTTGACCATGCAAATAAGCATTTAATAATTGTTGGTTGCTAGTGACAATGGCTACGTAGTACTGTACCCAGCCAGCGTTCTCCATCTTCAACGGCAGAGTTTCATTGAACCCGATCGACTTCAAGCACACTCTCTTTCAGTACTTGTTCCTCTTTTTCTAGCACTAGCTAGCTACATTTCATCAGAAAGAACAAAACCTCGCCGCTGGGAGAGTGATATTTTAATTACCAATCCATTGATCAGAATCTTATTCAAAGCTAGGTGACTTGAATTTAATGTTAAATCTGTATATTATCCGCTCACAGTACACGACGCTAGTCGCTAGTCTAGGTACTAACTATGGTCTACGTTACGTAGCTGTCAGTCAATCAATCTATACTTTCTTTTGGGATGCCTTATGTTTATGTTCATATTCTCCAGGCATTAATTATCTGATAATTAAGAAGTGGATAGCCCATTGTATTCCAAAATACAAACAAAAGAAAAGAAACCATACCGCATGCATCCACGTGCTCATGACGGCGGTAAAAAAGGAGCATTGTCGTTCGTCGCCGTCACGGCCAAAAGTCACCCAACATAATTATTTCTTCCCATAACACTAGATCACTTACCACTCGTTAGGCTCTGTATGACTGTTTTGGCAGCATATTTACAACATATTTGACAACAGGTTTATGCTATAAATGTAGTATATTTGCTGGCAGGTTCACGCTGACATAGATATAACTATTTTGAAAACTGTTATTTGACAGTGCGGCATATATGCAGCATATTTGGTTAAGTTAGTTATATGTAGTGCGTTTACCGTTTTCATATTACAATTACAATTTATTATATTACACTACGTAACTTTATTTTGTTAGTAAAAATAAATGGAAAATTTCACAAACAATAGTAGTTAATTTAGAGTAAAAAATCTTTATGAGAAAGCAAAGAAAATAAAAATATTTATATAACTAATAAAATTTATTTTTATTATTTAAGTACAAATTGCAACTTTTAAACAATATATTATTATTTCTATAATTTTATAATTCATACAAATATAAAAGAAAAGAGAACAAGAGTTTCAATTTTTTTGATAATGTTGTGTAAGTTTATTTAATGAAATTGTAAGTTTTAAATATATTATATTTTTGTAACTTTTGTATGTTAATAAATTTATATACATTCATATATCAACAAATATGTATATTTATTAGTTTTTTATATTAGTTTATGTGGTATTATAAATAATATATTGTAAATTAGTATTATTAATGTGTTTTTTTAAATTCAGCTAGTACTATATTTTTATAAATTATTTGATGCATTGGGTAATTTGTAACAAATAAAGTAACTTGTAAAAAATATCATAAAAATAAGTAGTTTTTTTAATCAATAGTTACAATAATTGCATTGCGAAGGGAAAAAAGAAACGGAAGTGAAAGCGTGCAAACGAAAAAACAATATATGTTGTGGGCATTTATGCTGACATTTAGCTGACATTTATGCTGATATTTATGCTCTTTTAGCCGAATAGCAAAAACAAATAAATAAGGCTAAAATAGCATATACCACACATATATGTTGTCATTTATACTACATTTATGCTGGTTTTGTTTGAAGACGGACACAACCTTAATAAAAGGTGTTAGTGTCTGTTCCCCCTTCATATATTTGATTGCAGTATAAATTAATTGGTTGGTTCTGTATGAGTTCCTCATGAACATTCTATTCTGATAATATATTATCATATATAAAATAACCGTAAAACTATCGGTCTAAAACAACTACGACACGAAGAAGCCTTAATAATTAGAACACCTTGGATCAGATGTATCCTTTCCTACTTTTGACGTATGTATACTGTACATTAGAGAAATAAAGCAGTGTGGTTGCCTTTTCTTTCTACAGCGCAACTAACCAATCAACCGGTAAGCCGGCTACTTTTGAGACATAGACATCGCATGCAGGGCGACATACACTCCTGATCATTTGCTTGCCCCTTAGGCTTAGAACATCAGTGCATGCACCCCAATTGATGAATAACAGTGGGAATTGCTAGATTGAGAATTCAAAGACACATGATTATAATGTACATAAATATCTATCTACCATGTAAGTTGCATTATCTATACAATAGAATAGTACTTACTCCATCTCGTTGATCTCATCACATGATCATCTGTCGGAATTTGACAAAACCTAGCCACCCCATTGAGTGATCGATCTACGTACTTCATTCATAATTCTTCAATATATATAATTGTTGTGAAACTCGAAACAACATGTAACGATTAGCAACTTCACGCTTAATTAACCTTCTAGATGAATCTTAACAAATTTTTTATTAAAATTTATCTCTAAAATGATATATTATTGTGATTAACTAATTTAAAACCAATCATGTACTGTTAATTTTGTGGGACAAATAGTGATTCCCTGTCCCATGAAATCTTTATAGATTTTGATTAATTGGAGTGATCTGATCACATCCTCTGCGGATAACGATTAATCTTGTCTTTTCCTGTCTCGTGTATTTAATTAAAAAAAAAAACTGAAATAGTAGTGGGTGTATTTATATATCCCCACACACCAACCGGTAGCAAACTCCATAATTTTAAGTTGGCAAATTCTTGCCTACACCTCAATGTACCGAGATGGCTACATACACCAGGGTATGGAGGGTCAACATTGTAGTTGCTTTTGGAAGGCTAGTGCCTTTCCAGACTTTGTACTCAATATTGTCTCTTAATATATAATATCCTTGTTTTCAAAAAAAAAAAGCAAGGTATGGAGGGAGTCACACGTGCAAGCAAAACAGATTTATTATTTTGTTTTTCATTTTTTTCCTTTCCACCGTGCCGCGTCCCTTTTCTTTGTTTTTTTTTTTTTCGTGTTGCGCTTCCTTTCTTTTTTCTTTTTTTTATGCTTTTACTTTCATTTTTCAAAATTTAAAAATCTTTAAATTAATGTAACTTTTAATATGTATGTCTAAAATGAAAAAATTATATCATTATTCATATAAATTCAAGCTCTTCAAAACAAGACCAGTCATGGATATGTTTTGACAACTTTACAAAAAATATTTTTACATGTATAGTACACAAAACGTAAAAAAAACTTGTACAGATGGTCATACAAACCTGTACAAATGTTCATTAAAACATGTACATCCACACATAAAAACTTGTACATCATCGCAATAACTCGACAGGTTTTTAGGGTTTGTGGTAGCGGGTTTAGGGTCTACATTTTTTAGCTATCCTAGGGTGGGTTTTTGGGTGTTTTGGGGGTAGGGTAATCTATTTGGAATTTGTTTCGTACTTTATATTGTAGCAACTAACTCGACAGGTTTTTAGGGTTTGTGGTAGCGGGTTTAGGGTCGTTAGACCCTAAACCCGCCACTGCAAACCCTAAAAATGCCTTCGACGTTTTTAGCTATCCTAGGGTGGTTTTGGGGGTAGGGTAATCTATTTGGAAACCTTTCTATACTTTACATTGTAGCAACTAACTCGACAGGTTTTTAGGGTTTGTGGTTACGGGTTTAGGGTCTGCCACTACAAACTCTAAAAATGTCTTCGACGTTTTTTAGCTTTCCTAGGGTGGGTTTTAAGGTGTGTGGGGTTAGGGTGATCTATTTGGAAGTCGTTATATACTTTAATGTGAGGATGTATTTACATATTTTAATGTGAGAATGTACATGTTTTAATGTGACGATGTACATGTTTAAATGTGAGAATGTACATGTTCTTTAATGAACATCTGTACTTGTTTGTATGGTCATATGTACATGTTTGTATGACCGTGTGTACAAGTGTTCTTCCTTATATGTACATGTTTTAATTTAAGGATGTACATATTTAATGATTCATACAGGTTTATATGACTATCTATATGCTTTTAATGTGAGGATGTACATGTTTTTATGTGAGGATGTACATGTTTTAGTGAACATTTGTACAGGTTTGTATGACAATCTGTACAAGTTTTCTTTTACGTTATGTGTTCCATACATGTAAAAATATTTTTTTTAAGTTGTCAAAATATATCCATGACTGGTCTTGTTTTGAAGAGCTTGAATTTAGATGAACAATGATATAATTTTTTTTCATTTTGGACATATATATTATAAATTACAACAATTTAAAGTTTTTATGATAAAAAAGAAAAAAAATAAAAGAAAAGAAAAGAGGAGACGCCGGGCGCGGGAGTGTTTTTTTTTTTAAAAAAAAAGAAACTTGCGCATGTAGCCAGTTGGCTACATCAACATGTAGCCAAGACTGACTGTTTTAAGTTTGGAATTTTCTTGATTTTGTTTTTTTTCCTTCTTAAATAAGAATTTTTAATGGACTATTCTTGTATATTCTCCACCGTGAGGAAAGTCAAATTATTCCGAACTCGTCGTATTAATGCTACTATATTAAAATCTTATCTCCCTGTGACTTGTGTAACGGGAGACATAAACATTTGGAAGCCAAATATAGTAAAGAAGTCATAGTTGATCAGGTTAATATAAGTTATGGTTTAGTTTGGCCTTTCTACGCGCGCCCACTCGCCCTTCCTCCCTCGTTCTCCCCTTCTCCCTGTCGTAGTCCCCTCCTCTCCAAGCCTGCGCCGTCGTGCTTTAGCTCCGCCCTGCCTCCGAGCCGCCCCGTGAGCCCCGCCGCGCCGCCAGGCCGCCGCCTGGTGGCAAGGTTTCCTCACCGCGGTGCTTCCCCCTCTGCTCCTGTCCATGGGGAAACGAAGGCCTGTGACTCGATCTTCCCCGGCAGTGTCCTCGCCATCTCCCCGGCAGTCGGCGCCGCCCCGTCCTCGCCCAGCGCATCCCCTTGCTCCGGCGTCCCCCACCCTCCCAGATCCAGTCTCTGGTTTGTCCCCTTGCCGTGATTCTTCTCCTGCCAGTCTCGGTGTTTCTCTGCGCTCTGAACCTTCTTTTCCCTGCGGTGGTCCCTCTCAAGCCGTTACCGATGGAGATCCTTGTGCTGGTCCTGCTTGCCCAAATTCCCAGCTTCGGGTGACAATGGGGGACTTACGAGCTCTGTCTCTTTTGGGTCAATCTTGCCGGTTTCTGTCAATGAAGGAACCTCGGATGGATCTGCGGTTGCGACTACTGTTGAGTGTCTAGCCACGTGTGCTGGACTGGATGCGCAATTATCTGCTGCCTCTGTTGGTTCTGCGCAGTTGGTTGCAGACTCGAATGGTCTTGCGATTGATCTTCTTGTCCCGGTTGCGGCTAGGCCAGTTGGTACCGTCGAGCAACTGGTACCAAGTGCTGGAATGGCTGCCCCGGACAAGCGCCCTCTCTCCAGGAAGTGGATGGCCAATCCTTGCCGGAAGTGGTTTCTCTGAATGCCGCGCCCCTGACTGCTGCCCTGGGCCATAACGAGACCTCTCCCATCCCCCAGTTGGCCGGAAATTTGTTTCATCCTAATGGTGCAGTTCAGCCCTGTGATGGTTCGAATGAGGCCATTGATCTCGTTGTTGACCTTTCCAATCTCCCCATTGACCTAACCCTGCAGCGGTACCTTGGCGGCCCAGACCCTTCTCCCCCTGGTCAAGCTGCGACTGTCTTCCCGGCTCTCCCAAAGAGTGCTCTCCCTCATCCTTCCGCCCCCTCTGGTGGTGCCCCGATTGCTAAAAGAACGCCAAAGAACCCTCCCCCTGGTAAGTCCTCGAATCCCAAGTCTAATGCTTCTTTTCTTGACATGCTACTTGTTAGGCAGAGTAAAAATTCTGGCATGTCATTGCGAAATGAACTCACTAATAGTGCTGATATAGATAGTTCCTTTGTTACGATTGAGGAAGAAGATATTGCCCCGGAAATAGATCACTGGAAAAACGCCTTAGTAGGCCATATCTGGGCAAAAAGTATGGTTTTAATATGGTTAAGGAATATGTGAAACGTGCTTGGAGCTTTGTCCCTACCCCACAAATTCTTCTTCATGACGAAGGATGGTTCCTCTTCCGCTTTGACAAAGAAGAGGACCTCCAGTTAGTCCTGGACAAGGGACCCTGGCTCCTTCACTCCTCTCCCCTTGTCCTTAAGAAATGGTCCCCTGACCTCTCATTCAATCCCAAAGACCTTAATCGCATCCCGGTGTGGATTCAGCACCCCAAACTCCCTATAAGCCTCTGGTCCCAATCTAGTCTTGCTAAAATTTGCTCTAAAATTGGAACACCTCTCTACACCGATCACTCGACGGCCACCAAATCTAGAATCTCCTTTGCTAGAGCCCTTGTTGAGGTGGACTTCAACCTTGACATTATTAGAGAAATTGATATCCGGACTCCCGGAGGTTCCCTCTGCCAACAAGTGTTCTACGAGTGGGAACCTATTACTTGCTCCGCATGCAATCTGCTTGGTCACCCTGCTGCGCGATGCCCCTCCTCTGGCCCTCGCCTCAACCGTAAGCCTCCTCCTAAGGTCCCCCCCACGCTCTGGGCCCCCCCTCTCCTCCCCACTCCCGCCCCCACCTCCTCCTCCCCCACTTATAACCACGTGCCCTCCTCAGGCCAGCCTCCAACCTCTACCCCCTCCTCCCCAACCCACCCGCGCCCCTCGATGGCCAAATCCTCTTCCCTCCCTGACCTGATCTCTTCCCCCTCCCTACAGCTGATCCTTGATCCCGACTCCTCAGCTCCCTGGCTTCTAGTCCCCCCTAAAGGTAAGGGCCCCAAGGTGCCCTCTCCAGCACCCCTATTTGATAACCCTCCCCCTCTAGCTAACTCCTTTTCCATCCTCGACCAGGGCCATGCTCCTTCAGCCCTCTCTCCCTCTTCCCCCTCAGCCCCCTCATGAATCTAGTGGTTTGGAATATTAGGGGGTGCAATGATCACCCCAAGTTAAGAGATATCTCAAACTTTGTGTTTAGTAATAACCTCTTCGCTTTTGCCCTCCTTGAAACTCATGTCTCCCACAATAACCACCTTTCTCTCCTTTCCCGCTTCTTCCCCTCGTGGAACTTTGTCCATAACTATGACGCACACCCCAATGGCCGCATTTGGATTCTCTTTAACCCCTCCATCATTACCCTTTCTCTTGTCCAGGTGTCTGACCAAATGCTCACCTGTAAAGTCTCTTTTGCTGACTCCACCTCCTTCTCTTGGTCGGTTGTCTACGGTAGGAACAACCCTTTGCTCATATCTCACCTCTAGGAAGACATCACCAGTATTAGCAGGATCTTTCCTCCCTCCACTTGTGTCGGACCACAGCCCTATGCGTATCACCCTCCGCCACCCTAGGCCACACAAAAGATGTTTCAAATTCCTCAACTTTTGGACTAGAGACCCCTCCTTTCTCCAGCTTGTTCGTGAGGCCTGGGATACTCCATTCCTAGGTAGCCGCCTTTTCTCCATTACCAGGAGGCTCAAGCTTCTCAAGACCAGCCTCGTCTCCCTACATAGGACGAAATATGGCTCTCTTGAGGCTAAAGGCCAAGCTATCAGAGAAGACCTTTTGGACACTCAATTGAAGTTGGACTCTGACCCCTGGACCCGTCCCTTATCTCCAAAGAAAAATCCCTGAGAAATAAGCTCCTTACGCGGGACAAGCAGGAGCTCTTGTTTCTTCGGCAACTCGCTAAAACCCGCTGGCTCAAGTATGCAGATTCTAACACTTCCTTTTTCCATAGAGCCATTAAAACGAGAAGGAACAAGAACTCCATAGCCTCCATCACTAATCTCCGTGGAGAGGTTCTAACTGCCCCGACCGATATTGAAGAGTGCCTTGTCTCCTACTTCCAGGGTTCCCTTGGCACGCATGTCTCCCTCCCCCATTCTCTAGCAGACTTCAACCTTGAGAATACGAGAACCCTTGACCCCTCTCTTTGGGCCTCCTTATCCAGGCCCATCGACTCCAATGACATTAAGCTGGCTCTATTTTCCATTAAAGATGACAAAGCCCCTGGCCCGGATGGCTTCACAGCTAAATTTTTCAAAGCAGCTTGGGATATCGTAGGGGAGGACGTCTGCCAAGGTATTAAAGCCTTCTTTCACAGTGGTAGACTCCTCCGAGAAATTAACTCCACCCTCATCTCCCTCATTCCTAAATCAGATGCCGCCTCCTCCCCTGGGGACTATAGGCCCATCTCCTGCTGCAACACGCTCTACAAGATCATCAGCAAAATCCTTGCGGATAGATTGAAAGACGCTCTCCCCTCCATAGTAAGCAATTGTTGAGTAAAATCTACACATTATTATATATAGATTTATAGCAAACTAATAGGCAAGTGCACCTAGTCGGAGTAGTACAACAAGTGTCGTATCCTCAGGGAAATTGTTCAATTTTCCTAGTTCCGGTATTAAATAAACAGTAAATAAAAAGGGGTTTAGCCAGTGGCAATCTTGGTGTTTTTGGGTTGGACAGATAAAAACAATTAAAAGCTTAAATAAAACAGTTGTGTATCAAATGGATGGAAAATGTGCTAAGGAAGGTGAAATCGCCCAAATATACTTCAGACATTAATTATAATCCTAATTTGCTCTTATTTGTCTGTTTAAGAATTTATCTTGTGGCCTTCCTAAATCATAGATAAGGACAACTCTTAATTAATTCAATAGACTTTTTACAATCATAAAAGTCTAAAATCATTAATTAGTATTAAGCAAGAATTATTTTAATAACAGTGATGGATTTTATCTGCTAATCAAGGAGATAATATCTAACGTTTGTCTCTCTTTGTGGTCTATTCTCAGATTTACAAAATCATTGAAATAAGAGAAACCGTAAATGCGTAAAAATGATCAGTTCTTAAGCATTTAATAATAGAGAGAGACAAAACAAATATTTATAAGCAAACTTGGTATTATAAATACGTCTGAATTATTTGGGGCTAAACACCCATCCTAAGCACAAATATAAGTTTACTCAGACATTGACAGAAATAAAAATAGAGTAACAATAGAAATAGTCATTATATCGGAAACTGCTTGAGAAGAACGGGTCTGCACTCGCTCTCACTTCTGCTGCCTCTTTTCTCTCTTTTTAAAATACTGCTTCTGCTGAGTACGTGAATGAGTGTGGTGAAGTGGTGAAATAAATATAAAATGGAGTGTTATGGTGTTACGGGAGAAAATGAATGGAAGAGAATGGTGGAGTGTGGTGAACGATCGTCTTTGTTTTCTATAATCTCTCGCGTATCCTTTATCGCAGAATGAGCTGGGTTTATATAGAAGTAGAGGATAAGGTTGGAGGCAGAGCTGGAGTGGAGACAGTTGAAATACCCCAAACTTAAATATAGTGATTAAGATAATTCTAATCCGTATTTAAGAGCCCAAAAATGCTTGAGTAATATTGGTAAGGGAAAATAAATCCAAAAGAAATAGTAAACGCTTAAAAAGCGGAAAACGCTAAATAAGCGTTAAATAACCATAGGAGGTATGAGACCTCGGTTAGCGTATTATATGGATTCTAAAGGTTTAATGAGACCTAAATGATATGAGGGAACAACCCCCGAAGGAAACGGATCCAAATAATGTATTAAAACGCTAATAGAGCTTAAGAGCACGTTTTTCGAGAAAACCCGAAAACGTGACTTTAAGTGGCCAAACGGACCCGTAAAAATTATAAATCATTAAATAACAGTTATTAAGCATTTATGGAAGCTTAATAACCAATAAAAATAAGTAAACGAGAAAATTCCGGAAAACGGGCCCGGTTAGTGAATAGTACCTAAACCGGGTAAAATAACGAGCGTTTTCTGTAAAAGACGAAAAACTGCTCCAGCTTAACAGTATAAGTGGGCCGGTTTTTATAGGGTATTAATACCCTCTCTCACACTCAATTAAATATTACTCTCTCTCCACACACTAGAAGACAAGAAAACAAAAAGTAACAAAAAGTAGAAAAGACTTCTCTCACCTCACTTTTTCTACTCTCCCTCTTTCCTGGCTGCCTTCCCAACGTGAGCACCCTCCCCCTCTGGCTGCTGCGATTTTGAAGTTCCCAAACACCAACAATGGCTTCCCTCCTTCTCTAGCATGCTCCATCCTCATGTAAGCTCCAAATCGAAAACAAAGTACATATTCTTGCTCCTCTAATCCTCTACATTTCTATCTTTTCAAAATCTGAAAATGAGCAATTTCATCTCCATGGGTTTTCCCCATTTGAAGAGATAAGCACACCATTATGGAGCTTGGAGTCTCCTCTTTCTAACAAGGTAAAAATCTCCACAAAAGATTCAAGTTTTTCTCCACCTTCTCTTGATAACCGATTTTTGCCCATAGTAATGCCTTGTTTTCTCTTCTCTTTGAGCACCAATCTCACCTTGAAATGGTGGTGGATCCACCTTCTTGAACCAAGGGCTAAAACCCCTTCTAAAACACTCCAAAGGTAAACCCTAGAATTTTTATTCTAAACACTTCAATGGATTAGTGTTAATTCAAGGGTTAGTATATTAATTGTAGTTGTTTTGTGTTCATGGGGTGATGGGAATGGAGTTTGGCAACTCCATTCCCCACATGGCCGATTTGGGCAAGAAAGAAAGAAGAGAAGGGTGAAAAAGAATTGAAGGAAATATAAGCTCAAGGTAAGAGCTCCATCTTAATGCTCAATTTAATGCATTAGTGTAATGGAAATGGGTAAGCAAATAAAAGAACCTAAACTATTGTATTGGTATTGAAGTATTGGAAGTTTGAGTATTTGTGAGGAAATGTGAGTATTTGTGAATTGGTATGTGAATTGTGGGCCTTGGAGCCAAAGGATTGTGTATGAGTATTAGTATTGGTATTTGAAGAAGTATTGGTGAATGTACATTGTGTATGTGTATGGATATTGTAGTTTGAGGAAGGTAATGGTGTATTGGTATTGATTTGTGTGCTGGTAGGACCCTTGTATGGGTGTGGCTAGACTAGGAATGGATTTGATGAAAAGTATGTATATGGAGAAGTAAGAAAAGTAGGCGAACTATGGCGAAATTTCGGTAGGAACTGTGCATTAAGAATGACTTGGTGAATGGGAGAACCAAGGTGTGTATTGGGATTTAGTAGAGATGATTTAGTAACTAAGGAGTAGTGGTTGTGGTAAGAGAATAAGAAAAGGTAAAATCTGTAGCATAGAGTATTGAAATGTGTTGGAGAATCAAGGAAGAATTAGTATGAAGGATTTAGTAAAAAGAGTATTGTACTGAGTAAGACTTAGGTTGAGTATAATGCAAATGAGGCAATAGAAGAGCCATAGGAGTAGTGGGAGGAAGAGAGGAAAAATCTGTAGCATTTGGAGAGGAACCAAAACTGTAACAGAGGAGAAAATTTAACAGTGGAGTGTATTTTGTAACAGGTTTTGGTAGTGTGGATTAGGCTAGTTTAAAGTGCTTAATCAATACTAAAATATGCTAGATTATATGTAGGAATTATGGGGAAGAGATTGGTAGAAGTTTGGAATTGAAACAAAGCTTAAAAACTGTAAAAATTGCAACAGGCTGGAATTGTCCTGGTTTGAAACCAGAACGCAAACCAGGACCACCTCTTAAAATGGGCAGAATACTTTGTCGTTGGGATTGTCCTGGTTTGAAACCAGAACACAAACCAGGACAACCCCAAAAACACGGCAGAAGGTAATACAGAATGGATGGTCCGGGTTGTAAACCAATACCTAAACCCGGAACACCCAAAATTTTCACCCGAGAGCAATAGCAGCATGTGATCCGGGTTTGTAACCCAGCCCTAAACCCGGATCACACATAATTTTCACCCGAGAGTTGTTCCAGTGAATTGTCCGGGTTTGAAACCAGGACACCCCTAAAAACCCTCTAGAATGTGTTCTAAAGCTATTCCAAGGTAGGGTAAGGATGAGTAATGATAATATAAGATGATTAAGACATAATTAATGATATTTAAAGGTCATTAAGACTGTAAACAAGTTTAGGGAATAATTTTAAGTAAGTAACATAAGTAAAGGTATTTGAACAATGAAGAATTAGTAAGTGTAAACTAGGAAACTCTAGTAAAGTAATGAGTAAGGTTAATTATGGATAATTGACCACCCGACTGTATGTATGTGATAGGATTCCAATAGTTGAACACCGAAGGGAGTCGGTGAGTCCAAAGTCAACGGTGAAAGGTATGATTTCTTCATGCTCTGTATCCTAACCTGGTTACCCCGATTTGTGTGCTTATGTGATCACCAACAAGATAAATGCATGAATCGGATTTATATTGCACTTATATGTGTTTGAACTATATTGTTCTTGTTTATGCTCTTGAACATTTAGTTTGTATAATTCATGAAATGAATGAATGGAAATGAAGTGTATGTGTAAGTATGAGTACTTGTGTATGTATGTATGTATGGAAGTAAGTATGGACTTCTAATAATTCCTAACAACCTAACTCCTAACATGAGTAACGAGTAAAATGGAATGAGTAGAAGCCCGATATAGTTTCGGCCACGCGTGAGGATAAGGAACCACAAGAGGTTGGAACCGAATCCTGGCTATGATCTTTTCCTTGGACCAATTCCCTTTGTATGGGTAGCATCCTGGATTAGTGGGCCACCCTAAAGCCCGGTGGTGGGAAGTAGTATTCCCTGGCCGGAGGTCATACCGACTTAACTGGAAGTAAAGTATGTATGAAGTAAGTATTGTATGTGTATTGGTCTTGACTATTGTAAGTCATCGACCGGAGGTAAAAGAGTATCGAACACCCGATAAACCCGGGTGCGTAATGAAGCTAACTGGACCTTGTATGTATTGGAGAATTGTATCTCCGTATTGCGTATTGAATCTGTAATGAGTATGTATTGTGTACGTGTATTCTGGAAAGTGGTAAGTAAGCATTGGTTGACTTGTATTGTCTTCCAAGCATGTGTTGTACTGTGCGTATGTATATACCTCGTGTAGTATCGTAGTATCGTGAATGGAAGCATGTATGTATGTATGTATGTATGAATGTATGTATTGCAAATGAATTGCATGTATTCGACCAAATGGTCGGTGTACCCTCGCTAGTACGCGGGGTATGCGGTTATCATATTCAGCGTAAGCTGACCCCTCGGGGGACCATTTTTAGTGTGCAGGTACCCGGAGCGAATACGGTCAAGGTAAGAGACCGGTGGCGCGCCTAGTAATTAGAAGTACCTAGTTTGTGAGGAATGGGTAGCAGATTGATTCCTAGTAAGTGTGTATGAATTTGGGAGAAGCATTGTATTGATTTTGGAACCTAATAAACTCGGTATGCGTAGTGTATTATCTTGTACGGAATCGTGGAGTGTTGTATTGAATGGAGTAATGTATCAAATGGAGTATCGTAGTATCCAGTATGTAATGAGAGTATGTATTGTATTAAGTAGTGCTCGGATACGGTCCATCAGACCGATGATGTATGTAGCAGTAGTAGCCTTGTTAGTCACGTGGGTGACTAACGGCATTGTATCACCCGATGTATGTAAGTATGAATCCGCTGCGTGACTCGGGAAGCACGAGGAGATTGGACGGTAATGACTGAATTAATAGTAGGGGTGTTACAAAAAGTGGTATCAGAGCGAAGTATCGCTCTGATGACTGGAAATACCGAGTTTAGGAATACCGAGTTAGGATTTAGATGCCTAGGGCTAAGGGCTGAGTGTTAGCATTAGAGATATGCTAGTTAGAAACTACCGGTGAGTACCGGATACCTACAATACCAGACCCGCCCTCCACAAATCCCTTGGTATAACTTGGGAAAGTACGCCAGAGAGAAGGGAAGTCCTCTCATACTCGGGGAAAACCCGATCTGGCAGTTGTGAAGCAATCACACAGTAAACAAGAGCCGACGTATGATAGATTCCAAGAAATGGAAGACCCGGAAGTGGATCCCGGTTGAACAACAATAACCGCACTTAATAGCGGTAGTATAAACACTCCAACCACAAGGAGGCTATAACTTGCAACAGCATGGGGCGACATGCTTAGCAGTCGCAGAACCTAGCTAAACAACCAGCAACAGGAAAAGAAGCACTAACCGTGCAACGAAATGGAAACAGGAGCAGTAATGAAACCCGAGACACAAGTCTGCGGGACAACAGTAATAGCCAAGCAACACCACCAACGGTGAGCTAGCTGGCTAAGGACATAGTCGGGAGTGACTGACTCCAAAACTACAACGCCAAAAAGGTTACAAACCTGGCCAACATAGCTCAGACAGCTACAAGAATATTCACAAGATATAATCTGATGTAACTACAACCGTAGTGCCTAAACCAAATCAGGCTCAGTAACCACAACAAACGTGTGGGAACAAGCAACAAGGAACAACACAACTAAGTCAAAGGGGAAGCTCCAAGGATTGGAGAAGTACCCTGATCAATGACAGCCATGCCAAACTCACCGAGAAGTTACTCAGAAGAGTAATTAACCTAAGTAAATGATCAACAAGATCAAAGGAAGAGTAAGCAAGACTACCAATTATGAGTGGAAACCATACCGTGACCGGTATCGGCTTACCCAAAAACCACCAGTACCACGCACTTGCCACGGCAAGTGCAGTAAGGACAGAAACATGTAGAGGAACCCTAACACACCACAAGTACATAGTAATGTACTGTGGCCGTAACAAAACAGCTAAAGGATCACACATCCAAAAAAATGGGAGAATGGAACCTCGGAAAGGCTGACTGCCTGACCATTGCACGAGGAACATACCAGTCAGCAAGAAGCTAGACTTGGTTAAAACCCCAGAACATGGCTATGCCATGAAGAACTTCTTTTAACACCGAACTGTTATTTTTCAAAACCAAGTTTTCTTTCAAAACCACAAACCTTCTTTTAAAACCTCGGATTTTAAAACCAGACCAACAGCATTACGGTGAGTATCATAAACTGATACAAGAGGAGTTGACAATAGAATACTTCACCTAGGCGTGAGACGAACACTACGAGTGTACCCAATTACGGGATGTGGGACGACTGCACTCCGAAGGAGCTTGCGGGCCTGACATATAGTTGGGTAAGTGGTAACGTATCAACATGGTACCCCACGTATGTACACATGTAGTGTACGACACACGGGAAGTAGTCGACTCCGTTCTACGGACCATCAGTAAGTTCAAACTAGAACAACTGGACACCACCGACAATCAAGGAGAAGGAAACTCAGTTAAGGAACAAGTATAAGGAACTCAGAGAATCCATCTGAAGATAAGGAGTGAAGACTGGGAAGTGCAAAAAGCACAGACCAGTAAATATAGACATTGGACATGTCTCGAGGACACCAAACAAATACGCGATAGCTGGAAGATATACCCAGCCTAAACACAGTAAGGCAGTTGCCTAACGTGAACACCACAATGCTCAGCAAACGGGACGGAACTCCCAAGAGCAATCACAAGATTACTACGAAGCACAATCCATCATCGGAGAGGATATATAACCCAAAAAGGGGACGACTCAAGTACAATACCATAAGACGGTTTAGAGGACAACACACGTTATAAACATTAGCCGGACGTAACGGCACAGCTACCAACACCCGGGAGCGATCCTTGAAGGGTGTCTGCGTTAACAACAGTCGAACAATAGCGACGTGATAGAAGCACAGAAGCTAGAATGTACACTCGGTTAAGATACCGAAGGGATTTCACTTAACAGGAAATACCCTAAATTACCAGAAGACCCGAACTAACATCAGATTGCCTAAAGAACCTCCTATGAACGGAAGCGTGATGTCACGACTTGCCATGGAGCCTAGTAATACCTTCAACCTATGGGGTATACAAGGAGTGGAAAAATGGATAAGCAGCTTGCAAAGAGCATGGCTTGCAGAAATCAGGCGTAAAAGCCATCAACCAACGATGTTATGTAAACCTTAACGGTTGCATAACCCATACCATTTGATAACAAGACTTGCAAGAGATATTGTCTCATACGACAAGAAATCAACAACTGGACCATGAATTCAAACCCAACACCCTGAGTGGCTTGGAGTAATGGCCAACTCAGTGTCGCTGTCACTAGAGCATCAGTCTAGTATACAGTTGACAAGCTTTAACTACCTTCAGGCCTTCTGTAGCAATGATAACACAGAGGCATAGAAATCGTAATAGTGCCAACATTGGCCTAGCCCATACTTGGACCCTACGGGAAACTCGAGGAAACTACCTCTCAATAACCGAAGACCACCAATGTGGTGAAGATGTGAACCCTTAGAAAAGGCTTCCATCTACTATAACAATAAAGCCACGCAATAGATATTGCCAAGGGGCGATGGAATAGGGAAATGAGATTTCCAAACCGTTACGACGTAAAGGAGCAAGCATACCCATATGCACCTAAGCATGTGGAGAACCATTGTATAAACACCAACATGATAAACCTCGTCACGAGACTTATGAGTGGAAGCATACCCCTCAACAAAGAACATTCACTTGTTGGTGATAGAATACCCTCCAATTGGAGAACGGGACCAGAAAACCCTTGAAGTTTCTTGGGACATCCTGGTAATAAACATACAAGTAAAACTACACAGCGAGAGCCTCCAACCAATGCTCGGCACTGGGAAGACAATAGTTGTCAAAAACAATCAATGTGAGTGCACATTGCGCACCACGAATGACCAACGCCCAAGAGAGCTTGTAACCTTATAACCCACTTTATCTTTGGTCAACCAAGTTATTTGGCAAATTATATCATGAATGAGGTAGTAATGTGAGGTAAGTCAACCTACACATGAAACCTAAATTGAAATAAAACACCCCCACAATGGGAAGATAATAGTATTGCGGTATGCTACGACAACCGTCATACGCACGAACAGGGGAAACCCTCAGTGTTCATGCCATAAGGAAATGGTGCCAATGACAATGGCAATAAGTAAAGAGGAACTATCACAGTAATAGAAACAGTAAAAACAATGTTGTACAATGAGTAAGAATACGGTGCGCAACAAGCGACCGCTATGAGGAAGTAGTTAGATAACGACACAGAGTATAAGTATGGAAGACATGCAGAAATATTCTTTTCTATCATATAAGTGACTTACTGTCAAGCGTTTACGCCTCTGCACTCTGTATGACTGAGTGTTTTGGTATTGCACTTGTTCAGCTAATGATCTAATGGGATAGCTAGGGATATGGGGAATGTAAACCGTAGTAAACCCTTCTTTTCACCAACAAACATGGCATAAGCCAGTTAAGCAACCTTAGCAACAAACCGTGCGGCCTAAGGCCAAAGAAGCACGAAGAGTGTAAAACACACTAGCAATCACAAGATGTGAATTCCAATGGAATGAGGAGTGAAAAGAGACTTAAGAAAGTCACTAGGACCGACGCATAGAAATGCAAGGTCATACAAGTAAAGAGCACTTGTACTGAACCAGAAGAACTGGTGTAATTCAGAAGCTATTGACAATAGAGGAAGTACTACAACTAAGTAGTGACTTAACCTCGCCCGACAATAAGTCGGAGGAGCTTAGCGAATGATCGTGGAAGTACAAATAGTGTGTATACTAGATTGCCAGAGAGCTGGTTATAAACCTACAACTCATTGAGTTCAAACACGGTAAAAGAATACCACATTTGTTTAATAAACCTTATCCCCATGATAGACGGATAAAGGTGATGTATAGCACATTAATGATAACACGAAGGGTAAGTAACCCAAGCTATCAGGGTCGCGCAGCAGAAGCTAGTGGGCCCTAACTAGGAGAAGATATACCTAGTGAGTATAGCAAAATGGCTGTTAATGCCTTGAAGCCTGATAGGCTAGAACCGAATTAACGATGAGTTAAATAAACTCATATAGGAACTCTTGGTGCAAAGACTAAACCGTTGGTATGGTTAAGACCCTTTGACCAGAGCATATTCTATAATATACGTAGTGAAGCTAAACGCTTCATTGCCCAAACTGATTAAACCAATGTTTAATAATAATAACATATGGTAGATTACGTGGGCGTAATCCCTTTTAAGGGGGGTAGAGCGAAAACCGCTTAATGTAAGTTTTATGAATAAAACACATAAACCATAATGTGCATAGCACAAATGAAAATCAAATTGATGATTGATACTATGTTAAATAAACATAAGTACTCATTCGTATTGTAATTGTGGTAATTAGGCACAAGAGATGCGAATACCATTGGATGAATATAACCATCTTGTAACCCCAGTGTAAAAGTATTATAAAGAGGAGTATACTAACTCTTGGGGAAACGATAATCCCTATAGTGTGTGCCTATCTGAAGTTAGACATGGCATTACGATGCTTGAGTCGGTATAAAACCGATGTATAACCTAGAGGAAATCGAGTTCCCTAGGTGATTGTCTTGAGACAATTGAGAATGAGTAGTGGACGGAGCTCCACAAGTATTGTATTCTTAAAGAAGTAGTACGGTTAACTATGAGTAGTAGAGGAATGTAACCCACGAGTGGTGTATTCGTAAGTATGTTATTGGAAGTAAATTGAGGACAGCGGAATTTCATAAGTAATGTATTCCCTAGTCAGAATAGTAGAGATAATAGAGGGTAATGGAAGAAAGTAGAGAAGATTGATGAAATGAGCATTTAGGCATCGAATTCTGAGGAAAGTATTTGGGAAATAGATTGAGAATGATTGATGGACTGAATTCCATCCTTTGGAGTTTTGTGAAATTGTAATTATGACTAGGAAGAGCAAAAAGGTAGAAAATGAAAATGATTGAACTATCTGTTGTTTGAAACGGATGTGGGAAGTCGAACTTGATCCTGATCAGATCAAGGGAAACCGAACACAAATTGGGGTGGAAAGATAGTTCAATACTGATGCTGATCACATCAGGGTCGAATGATTCTCGAAGCTCCCTCAAGTGGTCACAAGAATCACACATAGGATAGAAGCAACGAATATAAATTAGAATTTGGAGTTGTGTGCTCTAGGAGAATTTCTAAGTAGTAGTTGCGAAAGAATTTTTCTTAACCTGGAGATGAAGGATTTGCTAGAAGGGTATGCCTGAGAAAGTATTAGCGTATCATTTGGTATTATTCCAAGGGCAGCGGGACATAGAGGAGTCCTGTGTCTAAATGACATGAGTGCCTGCGGGATTGTAATAGGTATTGCATTGCTTTGGGGATAGCTTTGCACCGTACGTATATATAAACCTTGTAATGCGAAACCGGATGGTGGCATGTGATGCGGATGGGAGTAAGTATGGTATATTTGTATTGTATGGAATGTAGAAACCTGGAGTAATGAATTCAGAAATGGTAAGGAGGAAGAATGTACGACCTTTGGCATAGACAAGTAAGAATGAGCAAGCATTGTAACCCTATAACCTTGAGCAACTTTGGGGACAAAGTTCTTAAGGGGGGTAGATTGAAATACCCCAAACTTAAATATAGTGATTAAGATAATTCTAATCCGTATTTAAGAGCCCAAAAATGCTTGAGTAATATTGGTAAGGGAAAATAAATCCAAAAGAAATAGTAAACGCTTAAAAAGCGGAAAACGCTAAATAAGCGTTAAATGACCATAGGAGGTATGAGACCTCGGTTAGCGTATTATATGGATTCTAAAGGTTTAATGAGACCTAAATGATATGAGGGAACAACCCCCGAAGGAAACAGATCCAAATAATGTATTAAAACGCTAATAGAGCTTAAGAGCACGTTTTTCGAGAAAACCCGAAAATGTGACTTTAAGTGGCCAAACGGACCCGTAAAAATTATAAATCATTAAATAACAGTTATTAAGCATTTATGGAAGCTTAATAACCAATAAAAATAAGTAAACGAGAAAATTCCGGAAAACGGCCCGGTTAGTGAATAGTACCTAAACCGGGTAAAATAACGAGCGTTTTCTGTAAAAGACGAAAAACTGCTCCAGCTTAACAGTATGAGTGGGCCGGTTTTTATAGGGTATTAATACCCTCTCTCACACTCAATTAAATATTACTCTCTCTCACACACACTAGAAGACAAGAAAACAAAAAGTAACAAAAAGTAGAAAAGACTCTCACCTCACTTTTTCTACTCTCCCTCTTTCCTGGCTGCCTTCCCCAACGTGAGCACCCTCCTCCCTCTGGCTGCTGCGATTTTGAAGTTCCACAAACACCAACAATGGCTCCCTCCTTCTCTAGCATGCTCCATCCTCATGTAAGCTCCAAATCGAAAACAAAGTACATATTCTTGCTCCTCTCATCATCCTCTACATTTCTATCTTTTCAAAATCTGAAAATGAGCAATTTCATCTCCATGGGTTTTCCCCATTTGAAGAGATAAGCACACCATTATGGAGCTTGGAGTCTCCTCTTTCTAACAAGGTAAAAATCTCCACAAAAGATTCAAGTTTTCTCCACCTTCTCTTGATAACCGATTTTTGCCCATAGTAATGCCTTGTTTTCTCTCTCTTTGAGCACCAATCTCACCTTGAAATGGTGGTGGATCCACCTTCTTGAACCAAGGGCTAAAACCCCTTCTAAAACACTCCAAAGGTAAACCCTAGAATTTTTATTCTAAACACTTCAATGGATTAGTGTTAATTCAAGGGTTAGTATATTAATTGTAGTTGTTTTGTGTTCATGGGGTGATGGGAATGGAGTTTGGCAACTCCATTCCCCACATGGCCGATTTGGGCAAGAAAGAAAGAAGAGAAGGGTGAAAAAGAATTGAAGGAAATATAAGCTCAAGGTAAGAGCTCCATCTTAATGCTCAATTTAATGCATTAGTGTAATGGAAATGGGTAAGCAAATAAAAGAACCTAAACTATTGTATTGGTATTGAAGTATTGGAAGTTTGAGTATTTGTGAGGAAATGTGAGTATTTGTGAATTGGTATGTGAATTGTGGGCCTTGGAGCCAAAGGATTGTGTATGAGTATTAGTATTGGTATTTGAAGAAGTATTGGTGAATGTACATTGTGTGTATGGATATTGTAGTTTGAGGAAGGTAATGGTGTATTGGTATTGATTTGTGTGCTGGTAGGACCCTTGTATGGGTGTGGCTAGACTAGGAATGGATTTGATGAAAAGTATGTATATGGAGAAGTAAGAAAAGTAGGCGAACTATGGCGAAATTTCGGTAGGAACTGTGCATTAAGAATGACTTGGTGAATGGGAGAACCAAGGTGTGTATTGGGATTTAGTAGAGATGATTTAGTAACTAAGGAGTAGTGGTTGTGGTAAGAGAATAAGAAGAGGTAAAATCTGTAGCATAGAGTATTGAAATGTGTTGGAGAATCAAGGAAGAATTAGTATGAAGGATTTAGTAAAAAGAGTATTGTACTGAGTAAGACTTAGGTTGAGTATAATGCAAATGAGGCAATAGAAGAGCCATAGGAGTAGTGGGAGGAAGAGAGGAAAAATCTGTAGCATTTGGAGAGGAACCAAAACTGTAACAGAGGAGAAAATTTAACAGTGGAGTGTATTTTGTAACAGGTTTTGGTAGTGTGGATTAGGCTAGTTTAAAGTGCTTAATCAATGCTAAAATATGCTAGATTATATGTAGGAATTATGGGGAAGAGATTGGTAGAAGTTTGGAATTGAAACAAAGCTTAAAAACTGTAAAATTGCAACAGGCTGGAATTGTCCTGGTTTGAAACCAGAACGCAAACCAGGACCACCTCTTAAAATGGGCAGAATACTTTGTCGTTGGGATTGTCCTGGTTTGAAACCAGAACACAAACCAGGACAACCCCAAAAACACGGCAGAAGGTAATACAGAATGGATGGTCCGGGTTGTAAACCAATACCTAAACCCGGAACACCCAAAATTTTCACCCGAGAGCAATAGCAGCATGTGATCCGGGTTTGTAACCCAGCCCTAAACCCGGATCACACATAATTTTCACCCGAGAGTTGTTCCAGTGAATTGTCCGGGTTTGAAACCAGGACACAAACCAGGACACCCCTAAAAACCCTCCAGAATGTGTTCTAAAGCTATTCCAAGGTAGGGTAAGGATGGGTAATGATAATATAAGATGATTAAGACATAATTAATGATATTTAAAGGTCATTAAGACTGTAAACAAGTTTAGGGAATAATTTTAAGTAAGTAACATAAGTAAAGGTATTTGAACAATGAAGAATTAGTAAGTGTAAACTAGGAAACTCTAGTAAAGTAATGAGTAAGGTTAATTATGGATAATTGACCACCCGACTGTATGTATGTGATAGGATTCCAATAGTTGAACACCGAAGGGAGTCGGTGAGTCCAAAGTCAACGGTGAAAGGTATGATTTCTTCATGCTCTGTATCCTAACCTGGTTACCCCGATTTGTGTGCTTATATGATCACCAACAAGATAAATGCATGAATCGGATTTATATTGCACTTATATGTGTTTGAACTATATTGTTCTTGTTTATGCTCTTGAACATTTAGTTTGTATAATTCATGAAATGAATGAATGGAAATGAAGTGTATGTGTAAGTATGAGTACTTGTGTATGTATGTATGTATGGAAGTAAGTATGGACTTCTACTAATTCCTAACAACCTAACTCCTAACATGAGTAACGAGTAAAATGGAATGAGTAGAAGCGCGATATAGTTTCGGCCACGCGTGAGGATAAGGAACCACAAGAGGTTGGAACCGAATCCTGGCTATGATCTTTTCCTTGGACCAATTCCCTTTGTATGGGTAGCATCCTGGATTAGTGGGCCACCCTAAAGCCCGGTGGTGGGAAGTAGTATTCCCTGGCCGGAGGTCATACCGACTTAACTGGAAGTAAAGTATGTATGAAGTAAGTATTGTATGTGTATTGGTCTTGACTATTGTAAGTCATCGACCGGAGGTAAAAGAGTATCGAACACCCGATAAACCCGGGTGCGTAATGAAGCTAACTGGACCTTGTATATTGGAGAATTGTATCTCCGTATTGCGTATTGAATCTGTAATGAGTATGTATTGTGTACGTGTATTCTGGAAAGTGGTAAGTAAGCATTGGTTGACTTGTATTGTCTTCCAAGCATGTGTTGTACTGTGCGTATGTATGTATACCTCGTGTAGTATCGTAGTATCGTGAATGGAAGCATGTATGTATGTTGTATGAATGTATGTATTGCAAATGAATTGCATGTATTCGACCAAATGGTCGGCGTACCCTCGCTAGACGCGGGGTATGCGGTTATCATATTCAGCGTAAGCGACCCCCTCGGGGACATTTTTAGTGTGCAGGTACCCGGAGCGGAATACGTCAAGGTAGAGACCGGTGGGCGCTAGTAATTAGAAGTACCTAGTTTGTGAGGAATGGGTAGCAGATGATTGTCCTAGTAAGTGTGTATGAATTTGGGAGAAGCATTGTATTGATTTTGGAACCTATAACTCGGTATGCGTAGGTATTATCTTGTACGGAATCGTGGAGTGTTGTATTGAATGGAGTAATGTATCGAATGGAGTATCGTAGTATCCAGTATGTAATGCGAGTATGTATTGTATTAAGTAGTGCTCGGATAGTCCGGTCATCAGACGATGCTGTATGTAGCAGTAGTAGCCATGTTAGTCAGTGGGTGACTAACGGCATTGTATCACCCGTGTATGTACGTATGAATCCGCTGCGTGAACTCGGGAAGCACGAGGAGATTGGACGGTAATGACTGAATTAATAGTAGGGGTGTTACAAACAGTGCTGGAGCCGCGGAGGAATTTGAGGAGTCGTCGGCGCCTGATATTGTTGAGCGGGTAGATAGATGTGTTTGCAGGCGCCGAAGAAAATTGGGGAAGACGGTGGGCGTAGTTGCACCTCTATTTTGTTGTCGGTCTTTTTTTCCCGGACATGGCACAGACATTTCTTTTCTTGTCCGTCTTATTTCCACGGACAACAGCTCTACATTCTTTCTTGTCTGGTCAAATTTCCACGGAAGTCTCTGTTGTGACCTTGCTTGTGTCCTGGCTATTTCCACGGACGGATCTTCAATTTGTGTGCGTCCGAACCAGTGTCCGGACACTGTGGTTCGGACGGTTCAATTTGTCCGCCTTTTATCGCGACGGCGCCAAGACACTTCTATCCTTATCTTGTCGCGCTTTTTTCATCGGAGTGCCACGGACATAATTTCAATGCGTCCGAAACCATTGTGTCCGGCCCACCCTGGTTCAGACGAAAATTGGTTTTCTTCTAAAATATTGTTTCAGCTCCGATTGAGATCCGTTCTGGCGCCTATGCCTCGTCTCTTCGTCTACTTTGCTCCTAGCTTGGTTTCCTCATGTTAACCAATAAATTGTGAGTTACCACTAAAAATATAATTAGAGGAAACTAACCACACTGGAGAATGAGCAGAAAAGTGTTAATATAATATATGAAATACACCTATAAATCATGCTCATTTGGACACTTATCACACCCCCCCAGTTACCTTTTTGCTTGTCCTCAAGCAAAACCATGTATCCAAGCAAGTAAGGAATGCTCAATACTAACAATATTATTATGAAGGGTAGGATAGGAGGTGAGCAGTACATGATCTTAAACTTTTTTGAGGAGTGTGAATCATCACTTACTGGTGGCATAGGTGTGCTCAGGGTAAAATAAAATATAGAGTTTCGGGGTATGATCCGGAGTACTTCAATGCTTCTCGGTTAAGGTGACTTTAGAACTTTTACCATGGCCAACTTCTCTCAAGAATGGGCATTGAGGAGAAAACAAAAGGAAAATAGATTTATGCATTTGTTTCACTTTTGCATAAGAGATGAGAATATAATATTTAGGCTCCAAGCCTTTGTATTTAAGAACACTCAACTCTCATTTGTTGGTTACCAATGGCGTCTCGAAAGTCCCTTGTTTATTTTTATTTATTAATTTTTTTGACAGAGAAGCACCCCTTAGCAATCCCTATGAAAAAAGACAGAAGGAACCCCTGAGCAATAAAAATCCAACCATTGCAGATCATTTGGTCACACCACATAAAAATGCTCCTCAAAAGTAATCAAAATGAAAAATTTTGTACCATTTATCCCACAATTCATAACAGTATTTATTCATAAAGAGAACAACTGTAACACCCCTCTCCATAATCACGTAATAATCTCTCACGTAGCAATAAATAAAACGTCTTACAGCGGAAGAAATAATACCAACAACAATACTCACTCGGGTGTCACCGGCCATTACTCGATCGCCCATGGAAGTAACGAAGCCAAACTACATCCAACTTCCAACATAAACAAACTGCTAACCGCCGTGATAACGAGAAAACTCCTATACATCATACTAAGTCCATAAACCATAAACATCGACAAGTGAGCGTCTACCCAAATCCCAAATATACATAACTGTACCATAATACATTTACTGTCTGACATCGCTATACAAATGAATTCCCTTGTGCGGTACTCAAAATAAACTCTAATTACTCTGTTCCCGCACTTCGGCTTCGACAATAATCAACAACCTGCATAATGGTGTAGTATCAGCAATAGACGCTGAGTATGCCGGGCCTGAACCTTAATAGTCACTTAGTCATTTTAACCATCTTATTATTAGATTGGTTTCATGCTTTCCATTTTACAGTTATAATCAATACTGTAATAAACGTGCATAATAAACTTAATCATCCATCCAAATATTCATAAACATTTAGCCATCCATCAAATCCAATCATTCATAAAATATCACCACAACATTTGTATATCGAACGTATCGAATATTAATACTAAATAAACGCGCAGCGAACACCATCCTTTATTAATTTAATTTAATTTGGCCTTCAAGGCCTCATCCATATCGAAATGATTACAGTATATCGTACAATGTACAATCGCCATAGCATACAGTTTCCATAGTTAATTTAATTTGGCCTTTAAGGACCCATCCATCCAAACCATGTTTAATTAATACCAGTTGGGCGTCATGTTAAGACAACCCTATAACCTCACCATGGACAGTAGTCCTCCCGTACACACAAAGGTGCTCATTTCGCCAGAGGTCCGGAGGCCCCTGACTGTTCTCTTTTGTCTCGTAAGACGTCCATATAAAAGACCGTAGCCACCTGACCCGCGATCCAAATAGGGCTCGTTGGGTATAAACCTGGAGCGGAACCTGATCGGGAACCCCTCAGTGATCACAAATGCGCAACCAAGTAGTTCGTAAACTACCGGGATTCCTCACCTCAACTCATACAATATCTCTCTCATAATGTTTAAGATATGCTCTTAGTCTTATGGAGAATAATTATTAGTTAGCTGCCCAATGGGTCTCACGCATACCTAGAAGTAATCTAGGTCATATTCATGTTCGAGATCCATGCTCTAGAGACCGACAATGTCGTGACTCGTTCCTAAGTATTTTACTTAGGTTGCCATATACTTAATATTAATACTATGGTATTATATCAAGTAACCGTCTTGTTATTACAACAACGTATATGTATGTTTATATAAGTCGATCTATAGTCGACGTAGTGTTAGTCCCGTAGGACGCTCGTGTATAAATAATTAATGCAGTAACACCCATAATCACATACATGTATCCAAAACACTTAACACACAAGTGATATCAACCAAATCCGAGCCCAAGGAGTTTCCTTAGGACAACTCGGATCAAACCCCTTTACATACCGTTCACCAAGACCTAGGATGCGCAGTGTAGACCACTAGCTCGTCAAGCGCCTCCGTCTGAAGTATGATCTAAACGGTAATAAAACTATAAGTCAGTCTCCATGACTGACTACATCCGGTATTTCCGAATAACAAATAACCCCGACAGTTCATCCCCGAATACCTACAGTCATTTGTTACGGGTTTCTCTAAACCGGTCGGCTTTGTTACTAAAACTCGTATGTCGTACTGTTTCGACTGTTATGTTTAATTCATTATATTTCTTAAATCTTATCCACCATTAAACTTAGGTATATAACCTATAGTTGCATGTATGCATTCATTATTATATTATATTGTATTATTTTTCATACTGTATCATTTTCCCACCATCCATTATAATACATTGTATTATGTTATCCATTATCTTAGCAAATTATATTTGCATTCAAAAACTTATAACTTATAGTTTGTAACTATTTTTTTGTAATAACCACCACCATTATATTATATGGTTTCCAACCATAATATATATCCATCCTTATATACATTATTCTTGTATATGTATATATTTACCACGTAGGTAAGTTTCATGAGTAATAAAACTCTTATATCATGTGTTACATTTTATCATCTTATATTAGATGATTATTCCCATTAGTTGTATTATATTATACAACCTATATTAAGATTATTATCCTAATATTATGTAACATTTTATGTTGTATAATTACAACTCCTAAGGTTAATTCAATAAATACCTTATTTTATAAATCTTATTTATTTATAGTTTGTCACATTATTTAATGTGAATATCCTTATTTATTAATTCCATTTAAACCATATAATTGCTATAACATTTATAACATTATAGACCATAGTCTAAAATTCATATTTCCAACCTTAATAATTCGGTACAGCCCCTTTAATTTATTTAAATTCCATTTTGACCACATAACATTATGTAATGTTATACTATATACTAATATCATATAATGATATCTTTATTTCCTTTAATTTATAACTTATAGTTTTTTACAAACTATTTATTATTACCGCATGGGCACCATATAAAAACCATATTCTTTTTCATAATCCATAGTTTCCTTTATTTACAAAATCACCACATTAATTATACCATGTTATATAATATATATATATATATATATATATATATATATATATATATATATATATAATATATATATATATCAATAATATAACATTTTTAATATATATATATATATATATATATATATCATATAATATAACATTTTAACTTATAAAATGGTATAACCTATGGTTATATTTTTTGTAAAATTCCGAGTAGACCCACCAAGTCCCTATAATTGCCATTTGGCCCAATTTATAACATATAGTTTTATAACATCATTAAAACTATATATTATACATATATCTTAATAAATACTCTTATGTAATTCTAAAAATCACCAAATTTCACCAAAGGGTTATAATTACCCTTACTAACCATATACTTTCGGTATATTACTATACCACCCCATCTTTTATTCCAAAGTGTCATAATGACATAATAACTATATATTATACATATATAGTTTATCTTAATTCCCAAAATCAACCAAATAAATTCCTAAAAATTCCTAATAGCCCATGGGTGTTTATAATACCATTATACACCCTTAATTTTCGGTAATAACATATACACCACATATGTTATAAAATTGTTACACTTAAATACTTATCTTATTATAAAACCTTAAATAAGTTATCTAACTTATTTAATTTGGTCAAAACCTACCATATGGTCAAGGTTGACCACCTTAATAATTCCTTGACCATCAATAACCATATATTACGGTTTGTACCCTTATTTTTCAGAAATTACCATTTAACCCCAAAACTTTATATAATCTTATAATTTTTATATAAACTCATTTAAATCTCTAATTTTTGGCTTAATTAATATATAGCCCCCAAATTTAATTTATTTACACTATAACCCCAATTCCTTGGGGTAATTTATATTTAGCACCTAAACTTAATTAAAAGCTTATAAATGCATAAATAAAATGGCCTAAAGTACATGGCCTTATTACAAACATTAGCTTATAAAATAAATTACACATAAATGCCCAAAAGTACTTTAAACTCTCGGCCTTACACATATATTTTCCTTATTTACCAATTTTCCACATAATGTCTTAAATTTGACAATTATGCTTATTAATTAGTTATAAAATTTATTAAACCATTCCTTAATCACCTAAGGTTACCACAGCATCATTTACATGTTTTCCAACAACAATTAAGGCATGATTAGTCTCCAAGCAAGATCTAACCATAAGAAGTGTTTAATGTCAATTTTCAAGGTAAAATTTACCTTAGAATACCAAGGTAACCAAGGTTGAATTCGGCCTGTATTTACAGTAGGTAAAGATAATCAAAAGAGCTACTAAAACCAAGCTTTAAACTGGTATAACTCAGATTAGAAGATGGCTAATCTTGACCTTGTTTAAAATGCCTTAAATGGTGTTTTTGGCTTGGATCTGGCTATACCTTGAAGCTCTTGATATACCAACTGTATAAGTATGTTAAGAAGAAGATTATAAGGCTAGGAACAAAGTTTCACAACCGAATTTGAAGGGAATCAAAAGATATGTGCTTAAAGCACATTTTTATACCTTAAGAACAAGATTAGATTTCTCCACCTTCTTCCCTTGTTAATGCCGAGATACACTCTCCATTTAACCTCCAAAACAACCTAAGAACATTGATGGAAGTGGTTGATTCTTAGCTCCATGGAAAGATGAAAGAATTGTGAAGAGAATGAACATAAAATGGCTTAATAAGCTTACCTATGTCAATTGTTGTTCTCTTCTGAATATGGTGAGTTAGCCACGGTTTGGAGAAGCAAATGAGAGGTTGGAGCAAGGTGGTGTCGGCTGGGAATCAAGGTAAATGAAGAAAGAAGACTAACTTTGCTTTTAAGTTAAGTTAATGTTATTTAATGTAATAGTAAATGATGACTCACTTAATTGGCTGGATATTTTGTGTCAAGTTGAATGAGCTGTCTTCCATGCTCCCAAGCTGCCGACTTCTAAGGGGTAATGGTGGTCATTCATTGACCATTGACCATACTTAGTCAATATTGCTTAAAAATGCACTATTTAGGTTACTATTCATACTAAATTGTCCATTTTGATTTTATTTTTTAAAAATTTGATTTAGACTTTCTAATATAGTCTATCATGTCAAATTAATGATATAAATAATATACTCCAGTCTTTAAAATAACAAAAAGTCATTATCTTAGAGCTCATACACAAAAACGTGCTTAAAGGTGTTTTAGTGCACATTTTGTGTCACAGGGTGTTTCCGAGCTCAGTTTTCTTTGAGAATTGTTTTGTTGTGTTCCTTACATGATATTTGATCATGGAATCCAATTTTATATCATTTAGAGGTCATTAGACCTTTAAGGTTTTCTTAGAGCACATTTTTGCCCTAATTGACCCTGAAGCACGAAAATGCTTGTTCTTTGTGTTGGAGTGTTGTCCAACAATTTTAATATGTTTAGTAATGTGTTAATAAGCTTAGGACAAAGTTTTAGGTCCTAAGAAGTTCATTTGGGTATTTATTTACCCTAAACAGTCAAAGGGTGCAACATCTTGCTTTGTGTTGACCACTATTGTTCTCAGTTTACTTTTAAGGCATGTTTAGGCCTTAATTAATGTGATTAGATGTTTAATCCATGTTTTATTAGTTTGGGGTATTTCAACAACCCACATATAAAGGGTCCACGATATTGAATTTGGACAAACGCAAGATAAGTAGAGAAATTTAAGCATTTTAAGCACAAAATGTCGCCGAAAAGGGCACTCCCCCACACTTAAATTGAACAATGTCCTCATTGTTCACCAGAAAAAAAGGGAAGTTTCAGAAGACCTTTTCGGTAAGTAGATAAAATAAGAAAAACACAAAGGTCACAAATAACATTTTAGCACAGAGCTCTCCACAAGAATTTAGCAAAATAAAAGCATAATTAAAGAAACTGGACTCCCCTGAGATTGTTTTTGCTAGCGTTATAGAGTTCCCCCACACTTGAGCTTCAGCCTCAAGGCTTGGTTGCGGTGTAGACATGAAGTTGCACCTGCATAAGACACTAGAAGCAACCATACTACAAACGGGGTTAAAAGTTAGCAAAAACAAAATTTAAAGAGAACCTGAAAATTAAGAGAGCATAAAAGCAAATAAAAGAAAAGTTCATCCGGGTTGCCTCCCGGAAAGCTGCCCTTCTTTAACGTCTTTGGCTAGACGCTTTGAAGCGTACTCAAATCTGAGGATCTTGTAGATTTATTGTACGAGCATCAACTTTCTCGAGATTACCACCCTGGTAATGCTTTAGTCTAGACCCATTGACCATGAAAGTTTGTCTTTTAGAATCTACCAACTCAACTGATCCATATGGGGTGACCTTGGAGACAGTAAATGGTCCAGCCCAATAGGATTTTAGTTTACCAGGAAACAGCTTCAACCTGGAATTGTACAGTAGAACCAAATCTCCCTTATGGAACTCCCGTTTAAGGATCATCTTGTCGTGCCACTTCTTGGTTTTCTCTTTGTAGATTCGGTTATTTTCGTAGGCATCCTCTCGAAACTCTTCTAACTCAGTAAGCTGAAATTTCCGTTTGTCACCTGCTCTTAGTAGATCAAAGTTTAGGGCTTTCACGGCCCAGAATGATTTGTGCACGAGCTCGACCGGTAAATGACAAGCTTTGCCGAAGACCAATCGATATGGGGACATTCCGATGGGTGTCTTGTAGGCTGTTCTATATGCCCAGAGTGCATCATCCAGCTTCAGGGACCAGTCTTTTCTTGAAGAATTAACTGTCTTTTGCAGGATCCACTTCAATTCTCGGTTAGAGACCTCAGCCTGGCCATTTGTTTGAGGGTGATAAGGTAGGGCTACCTTGTGTCTCACTCCGTATTTGTCATTAAGGCTGTGAACTGCTTATTACAGAAGTGGATCCTTGGTCACTGATTATAGCACGTGGGACTCCGAACCTTGTAAATATGTTCTTCTTCAAGAACTTAAGTACTACCTTTGCATCATTTGTGGGAGAGGCGATAGCTTCCACCCACTTAGTCACATAGTCGACTGCTACCAAGATGAAGAGGTTTGAGCAAGACGAAGGAAAGGGACCCATGAAGTCAATGCCCCACACGTCGAAAGGTTCTACCTCTAGTATGATGTTGAGAGGCATCTCATATTTTCTGGAGGTGTTCCCAAGTCTTTGGCACTCATCGCAGGAAGCTACAAAGGAATGACAGTCTCTATGCAAGGTTTTCCAGAAAAAACCTGATTGAAGTACCTTAGCTGCTGTTCGAGCTGGCCCATGATGTCCTCCGGCTTCAAGAGAGTGACAATGTCGTAGAATGCTTTGGATTTCATTTCGGGGCACACATCTTCTCACCATCCCGTCTGCACAGACCTTGAAAAGGAGAGGGTCCTCCCAGTAGTAATGCTTTACATCTGAAAAGAACTTCTTCTTCTGTTGGTAGGTTAGCCCATGTGGTATTACTCCTCGTGCTAGGTAGTTGGCCATGTCAGCGTACCATGGATCACCAGTGTCGCCAATCATGAAAATGCACTCATCTGGGAAGAATTCATTGATGGATGTGCCGTCACTGGTGCCTCTATGCGAGATAGGTGGTCTGCTACTACATTCTGCACTCCTGGCTTGTCTCTGATTTCAATCTCAAATTCTTGTAGTAGGAGTATCCACCGGAGGAGTCGGGGTTTGGCATCTTCTTTGCAAATAGATACTTCAGAGCGGAGTGATCGGTGTGAATTATTACTTTGCTTCCCAAGAGATATGATCGGAATTTATCCAGAGCAAAGACTACTGCTAGAAGTTCCTTCTCAGTAGTTGAATAATTCTTCTGAGCATCGTTGAGGGTTCTACTTGCATAGTAGATGGTTCTCAAGATCTTCTCCTTCTTTTGGCATAAAGCGGCACCCACTGCGTAGTCGCTGGCGTCGCACATAATTTCAAATGGAAGGCTCCAGTCTGGTGATATCACAATGGGGGCAGATGAGGCATCTTTCAGTGTGTTGAAGGCTTGTAGGCATTTGTCAGTGAAGTTGAACTTGACGTCTTTTCCAGGAGATCACATAGAGGCTTTGAATCTTGGAAAAATCCTTGATAAACCTTCTATAGAACCAGCATGGCCAAGGAAGCTTCTGATGTCTTTCACCGTCGTAGGTGGTGGTAATTTTTCAATGACTTCGACCTTGGCTTTGTCAACTTCAATGCCTTTCGAAGATATTTTTTTGCCCAAGAACTATTCCTTCTTTAACCATGAAATGGCATTTTTCCCAGTTAAGCACAAGGTTTGTTTCTTCACACCGGGTGAGGATAGCGTCCAGATTGTTCAGACAGGATTCGAAAGTGAGACCAAAGACAGAGAAGTCGTCCATGAAGACTTCGATGCTCTTTCAAGATAGTCGCTGAAGATTGACATCATGCATCTTTGAAATGTGGCTGGGGCATTGCATAGACCAAAAGGCATCCGATTATATGCAAATGTCCCGTATGGGCATGTGAATGTGGTTTTTTCTTGGTCTTCTAAGGCAATGGGTATTTGAAAATATCCTGAATAGCCGTCCAGGAAGCAGTAGTAATCTTGCCCAGCCAATCTTTCCAGCATCTGATCAATGAAAGGTAAAGGAAGTGGTCCTTCCGCGTGGCGCTGTTCAGTTTCCTGTAATCGATGCAGACTCTCCACGCCCGTTGTGGTTCTCTGGGGGATTAGATCACCCTTGTCGTTGGGGACCACAGTGAAACCTCCTTTTTTCGGGACAACTTGAACGGGGCTCACCCATTTGCTGTCAGAGATGGGGTAGATTATCCCAGCGTCAAGCAGTTTGAGCACTTCTTTCTTCACTACGTCTTTCATGTTGGGATTGAGCCTTCTCTGTGGTTGGACTAAAGGCTTATAGGTATCTTCCATGTATATGTGATGTGTGCAGAAATGGGGGTTGATACCTTTGATATCCGAGATGGACTAGCCTATCGCATTCTTACGGTTCTGAAGGATCCTCACAAGACGTTCCTCCTGTGTACTTGTTAGAGATGAAGAAATAATAACAGGTAGAGTACAAAGATCAGAAAGATAGACATACTTCAGGTGTGAAGGTAATGGTTTCATTTCTACGAGAGGGGGTTGTTCAATTGATGGTGGTATCTTCTGAGGAGAATGCTCTAATGGTTCTGGTGGTGGGTAGCGTGGTTTCGTATATAATTTTCTTTTATCCAGAGCTGCTACCATTTTGATTGTGTCAGGGTGCATTGGTTGATTATCACAGATTTCAGCTAAAGCATTTTCAAGAGCGTCATTACGAATAATAGCAGATGAATTATCCTGCACAATAGAGTCGACGATGTCTATGGAAAAGGTATCTTCTATATGAGCGGGTTTCTTTATAACTTGGACATGTCGTATTCTAAAGTTTCGTTATGCAGTCTTAAAATGATTTTTCCTTTTTCAACGTCGATTAATGCTCTAGCAGTTCTCATGAAAGGTCGTCCTAAGATTAAGGGCACCCTAGTGTCTTCTTCCATGTCAATCACAATAAAATCAGCGGGGAACACAAAAGTTCCTACAGTAACAATCAAATCTTCTATTATCCCTTTTGGGAATACTAAAGATCTATCTGCTAATTGTAATTGAATAGAAGTAGGCATGCATTCACCAATCTTAAGTTTGTTGAAAGTTGAGAGTGGCATTAAATTGATACTAGCTCCTAGATCACATAGCCCACTACCACAATCAACATTATCAATGGAACATGGAATAATCGGCAAACCTGGGTCTCCAAGTTTTGGAGGGAGGTTCTTTAGAAGCACTGCTGACACTTCCTGCGTAAGGTGCACAGTTTCCACTTCCTACAACGATCTTTTGTTTGTGATGATATCCTTAATGAACTTTGCGTATATTGGCATTTGTTTCAAAGCATCTGCAAAAGGAATATTAATTGTTAGTTTCTTGAAATGGGTTAGAAACTTTCCAAACTGTTCATCTAAATTTTTCTTTCTTATTCTGTTCGGAAAAGGAAGTGGGGGAAGAATCTTAGTGAGAGAGGAAGGAGTAGATTCAGGAGGCTCCTTCTCCTTGGGAACATTTTTCGGAGGAGGAGGGGCTTCTTCAGCATCTTCTTGTTCTTCTTCTTGATCTTCTTGAGGCTCATGAGCTCGCTGTTCTTGTTTATCAATATCATCTCGGGGAAGAGATGAGTTGAGCGGCCTACCACTTCTCAATGTCACTGCCTTGGCCTGTTCCCTTGGATTTGGATTTGGCTGACTAGGGAAGGTACCAGGTGGCCTTTGTGCAAGCTGCTGGCTGATTTGCTCCAGCTGTTGGTTGGTTTGTTGTATCTGGGCTTCAACCCTTCTGTTAGTGGCTTCTTGATCCACGAGTCTGGTTTGGGTCGTAGTCACGAATCCCTTCATTAGGTTTCTGAATTCCTTATTTGGATCAGTAGAGGATGAGGATGGTTGTTGGTGTGGTGGAAACCTGGAGGAGCACCTTGTGCTCTATAACCATATTAGAGTTTGGTTGGGGTCTATTTCCCTGATAGGTATTGGAATTGTTGTTCTGCCCTCCTTGGTTCTGATCATTGTTTTTCCATGAGAAATTCGGGTGATTTCTCCATGGGTAGTTGTTGTTGATGTTATTGTTGTAGGAATTACCGGAGCGGTTTCCTATGAAGTGTGCATCTTCGTACTCACTTTTACCTTCATTGATGGGTTTCATGAGAACCGGCGCATATGACACATCCTTCAGCAGATGAACCTGGAGGTGAGGAAGCTATTGTTTTCACGATTTCGTTTTGAGATGTTGTTAGCTTTTCCACCATCTTTGCAAGGGACGAGATCTGGGCTGATAAATGATCCGTAGGCTCAACATGGAGTAGGCCTGCTGCTCGTGGTGTTCTTCCTTTGGATCTCGTCCATTGTCTTGTATTGCTCGTCATGGTTTCGAGAAGGTTCATCCCTTCTTGAGGAGATTTCATCATGAAACTTCCTCCTGCAGAGGAATTTACGAGTAGTCGGTTTCCATCATCCAGGCCATTGAAGAATGATAGGCAGAGGGATTGATCGTCGAGACCATGGTGGGAACATTTCATCAGCATATCCTTGAATCTGTCCCATGCGTCGTACAATGTTTCTCCCGGCTCCTGACAGAATGTGTTGATTTCTCCGATCAATTGCCTTGTTCTACTGGTTGGGTAGTATTTGGCAAGGAACTTCTGGGCCATTTGCAACCATGTGTGGATTGATCGGGAGGGAAGACTTCGGTACCACCTGTTTGCTGAATCTGACAACGAGTGAGGAAATAGTTGTAGACAATTCTTTCTTTGACGTTGCCGGTTTGACCAAAGGAATTACAGAAGTCTATGAAGAGACTTAAATGATTCGGGGCTTCATCAGGATTTGCTCCACTAAACTTGCCTAAATCCCGGACGGCGGTGATGTAGTGGGTTTTGAAAGCCCATCGTCCAGTTTCTTGTGGTGTTAGTTCGGGGAGAACTATGGCTGATGCCCTTTCTTCAGTATCTGGTTGGTGGTAGTCAGAGAGAGCACGGTGTTGTGGTTGATTTCCATGATCCATTTCATCTATGACTTGGTTTTCGGCCATGTCTTGATTTCTCAGGTTTCTTCTTGTGTTGAATAAAGTGCGCTCGGGTTCGGGTCTCGGACTGATGAGTGGAGAACCTCGGGTTCGAGTGTTTGGCATGCACAGAAGATACTTTGATTTGTGAGAAACTGCGAAATTAATCAGTAAATAGATAACGAAAAGCAGAGATATTGAAATAGGCTGATAAACTTTAATTAAACAACACTTATATTTTTTTATTATTATTTTTTAACAAGAGTAAAAAGATAGAAAATAAGTGAACAAAAAGGAACAAAAATAAATGCAGTTTAAGTAAACAATAAAATTAAAATAAAGGAAAAGGGCAGAATTAAATTGCGGGAATTTAAATGACAAGGGAATTTAAATGACAATAATTTGAATGACTGAAAAATAAAGAACTGAATTTAAATGACTGAAATTTAAATGTTAGGAATTAGATGACTGAATTTAAATGACAAAA
Organism: Limonium bicolor; assembly: GCA_023374045.1. Lineage (NCBI taxonomy): Eukaryota > Viridiplantae > Streptophyta > Magnoliopsida > Caryophyllales > Plumbaginaceae > Limonium > Limonium bicolor. The sequence goes on along the minus strand of CM041782.1, from coordinate 39,058,922 downwards.
ATTTAAATGTCAGAAGTTAAATTACAGAATTTAAATGACAGAATTTAAATGTTAGTAATTAGTTGACAGAATTTAAATGACAGAAAACTAAATGACAGAAACTAAATGACAGAAAATTAAATGTTAGAAGTTAGATTACTGAAATAGAAATGTTAGAAGTTAGATTGCTGAAATTTAAAGGACACTGGAAATTTAAATGACTAGGAATTAAATGACAGTAAAGTAAATGACTGTAAAATAAATAACAAAGATTAATAGAAATAAAAATAAACAAACAACAAAATAGTATAAACAGAATATTATAGTATAGCAAGTGAACTACCGAAAACTAGGGAAATTGATGGAATCAATTTCCCCGGCAACGGCGCCAAAAACTTGTTGAGTAAAATCTACACATTATTATATATAGATTTATAGCAAACTAATAGGCAAGTGCACCTAGTCGGAGTAGTACAACAAGTGTCGTATCCTCAGGGAAATTGTTCAATTTTCCTAGTTCCGGTATTAAATAAACAGTAAATAAAAAGGGGTTTAGCCAGTGGCAATCTTGGTGTTTTTGGGTTGGACAGATAAAAACAATTAAAAGCTTAAATAAAACAGTTGTGTATCAAATGGATGGAAAATGTGCTAAGGAAGGTGAAATCGCCCAAATATACTTCAGACATTAATTATAATCCTAATTTGCTCTTATTTGTCTGTTTAAGAATTTATCTTGTGGCCTTCCTAAATCATAGATAAGGACAACTCTTAATTAATTCAATAGACTTTTTACAATCAGAAAAAGTCTAAAATCATTAATTAGCATTAAGCAAGAATTCTTTTAATAACAGCGATGGATTTTATCTGCTAATCAAGGAGATAATATCTAACGTTTGTCTCTCTTTGTGGTCTATTCTCAGATTTACAAAATCATTGAAATAAGAGAAACCGTAAATGCGTAAAAATGATCAGTTCTTAAGCATTTAATAATAGAGAGAGACAAAACAAATATTTATAAGCAAACTTGGTATTATAAATACGTCTGAATTATTTGGGGCTAAACACCCATCCTAAGCACAAATATAAGTTTACTAAGACATTGACAGAAATAAAAATAGAGTAACGATAGAAATAGTCATTATATCGGAAACTGCTTGAGAAGAACGGGTCTGCACTCGCTCTCACTTCTGCTGCCTCTTTTCTCTCTTTTTAAAATACTTCTTCTGCTGAGTACGTGAGTGAGTGTGGTGAAGTGGTGAAATAAATATAAAATGGAGTGTTATGGTGTTACGGGAGAAAATGAATGGAAGAGAATGGTGGAGTGTGGTGAACGATCGTCTGTGTTTTCTACAATCTCCCGCGTATCCTTTATCGCAGAATGAGCTGGGTTTATATAGAAGCAGAGGATAAGGTTGGAGGCAGAGCTGGAGTGGAGACAGTGCTGGAGCACGCGTGAGGAATTTGAGGAGTGCGTCGGCACCTGATACTGTTGAGCGGGTAGATAGATGTGTTTGCAGGCGCCGAAGAAAATTGGGGAAGACGGTCGGCGTAGTTGCACCTCTATTTGTTGTCCGGTCTTTTTTCCACGGACATGGCACAGACATTTCTTTCTTGTTCGTCCTTATTTCCACGGACAACACAGCTCTCCATTCTTTCTTGTCCGGTCAAATTTCCACGGACGTCTCTGTTGTGACCTTGCTTGTGTCCTGGCTAATTTCCACGGACGGATCTTCAATTTGTGTGCGTCTGAACCAGTGTCCGGACCACTGTGGTTCGGACGGTTCGATTTTGTCCGCCCTTTTATCCGCGGACGCGCCACGGACACACTTCTATCCTTGATCTTGTCCGCGCTTTTTTCATCGGACGTGCCACGGACATAATTTCAATGCGTCCGAACCATTGTCCGGACCACCCTGGTTCGGACGAAAATTGGTTTTCTTCTAAAATATTCGTTTCAGCTCCGTTTTAAGATCCATTTGCGCCTATGCCTTTGTCTCTTCGTCTACTTTGCTCCTAGCTTGGTTTTCCTCATGTTTAACCAATAAATTTGTGAGTTAACCAATAAAACATAATTTAGAGGAAAACTAACCAAAGTGGAGAAATGAGCAAGAAAAGTGTTAATATAATATATGAAATACACCCATAAAACATGCTCATTTGGACACTTATCAGCAATAACCAAGGAGCATTTATCAAAGGGCGCCTTATATCTGATAACATCCAGCTCTGCTCCTGTCTTATGAAGAACTACCAAAGGGCCCACATTTCCCCACGTTGTACGATGAAGTGGACATTAGGAAAGCTTTTGACACTGTTGACTGGGCCTTTCTCCAGGACACCCTATCCTTCCTAAACTTTCCCCCGAGGTTTAGTAACTGGATCATGCAATGTGTCACTTCCGCTTCCTACTCGATCAACATCAATGGCTGCCCCTCTGGATTCTTTAAAGGTAAGAGGGGATTGCGCCAGGGAGATCCATTATCTCCTCACCTGTTTGTAATGGTTATGGACATGCTATCCCGCCTCCTCGACCAACTTCCCCTTGCCCCGAGCTTCCGTTTCCACCCATCTTGTGCTTCTCTCCGCCTCTCCCACCTTCTGTTTGCTGACGACGCCCTCTTATTCTGCAGAGGAGACCAGGAATCGATTTCTCTCATGCTCGGTAAAGTCAAGCTGTTCTCTGAAGCTTCGGGGCTAAACCTTAACCCAGCCAAATCTGACCTTTTCCTTGGAGGAGTTTCCCCTCCTCTCGCTGATTCTATCTTACGTTCCACCGGTTTTAACCATGGCTCGTTCCCCTTTCGCTATCTTGGCATCCCTATCACCGCGAGAAAGCCCAAAACCTCCGACTTTAATCCCCTTATTGACAGCATCCACAAAACCATCACCTCTTGGGCCGGTAAATCCCTCTCCTTTGCAGGGCGCCTCTCTCTCATCCAAAGTACTCTTTTTGGGATAGTTGGCTTCTGGGCCTCTTGCATCTCCATCCCAAAAAATGTTATCAAAAACATCATTAAGTGCTTCCGCTCCTTCCTCTGGTCGGGTGAGGCCGATAGTACCTCCACACCCATGGTGGCATGGAGCACTATCACAAATACCAAAAAGCATGGAGGGCTAGGCCTTAAGGACATCCACAAGTGGAATAATTGCTTCTTCCTCAAATCCATCGCCTCAATCTCTTATCTGGATGAAGATGAATCACTCTAACAAAGACTCCCATTGGCTTGAGAAGATCCGCTGCTCTTAGTCTCTTTTGTAGTGGGTGGAATTTTTTTGTACCTCATACATAGATAAATTCACATTTGTACATGTTAGTGAGGTTTTTGTAGATCCCCTTGTCTAGCCTTTTTGTAAATCATGAGGAGTCTGATATATAGTTCTCTATATATCATTTTTGTAAAAAACTCTCTATATATATCAATTCATTACCTTCTTTCAAAAAAAAGTTATGGTTTAGTTTTATTCAATTTTTTGTTACAACTATATATAATAATAGATGACTACATACATTATATGTGGTTATTTAAAACTTTATATTTGATCATTCAAAACTGTACTGATATATATATATACGTCTATAATGAATTCTGGTATTTCTGAATTTATACAAAATATACATACTAACTATATACACTATACAATAAACTTATAAAACATATACTTTTACTCTATATAAACTATACCATAAAAAATATAACAAAAAATAACTACACATGTTTCTAGCTATTGTTAGTTGGGAAAATTCACGAGATACCCCTGTTTTCTTTCGTAATTCACAATATACCCCTGTGATTTTAGTAATTCAACTTTAAACATGCTTAAATGTTGTCCAAAATTGATGAAACTTTACATGGACGATGCTAAAGTGGTATATTTTGGTCCAATATCAAATTTGAAGCTTTTTAAGTTCACATGTGACCTGTGGGGCCCAATTAATATGTGATTGTTCATTGGGTCCCACAAGTCACATGTGATCTTAAAAAACTTCAAATTTGATATTGGACCAAAATATAACACTTTACCATCGTCCATGTAAAGTTTTATCAATTTTGGACAACATTTAAGCATGTTTAAAGTTGAATTACTAAAATCACAGGGGTATATTGTGAATTACGAAAGAAAACAGGGGTATCTCGTGAATTTTCCCTTGTTAGTTTTATTGAACCCAATCGACTTCACATCAAGCACACTCTCTTTCAGTATTTGTTCCTCTTTTTCCTTCTTAAATACGAATATTTCATGGACTATTCTTGTATATTCTCCACCCAAAGGAAAATCAAATTATTCCCTACTCGTCGTATTAATGCTAGTATCTCATAAAATCTACCATGACATGTTTATTTTTTTATATAGACAATACGCTTGCCAAAGCTATTCCTATCATCACGTCTCCTTATCACGATACCCTTTGCTCTAAACATTGCTCAAAAGGAAGCAAAGAAGATGACTCAACAAGGTCACCAACCTCCATTTATTCCCCCCTCTTCAACAGTAACAGCTAGCCCCACATATCGACAAACCAAATCATCACGGTTAGTCCTTTTGGACCTGTAAATGAAATCTACCGAAGACAAGCAGTTGAATTATAATCCTAACAGACAAAACATGAGGGGAGAGCGAGAGCGAGAAGAGCGGGATGGGCATGGGAGGCGCAGAGACCGGCGGAGATGCCCTAGCGTTTCCAGGTGGCGTTCAAGGTGGCCCAGTAGGCGGCTTCGTTCGAGAAGTTGCTTCCGCAGGTCGTTTTCTCGGAGGCGGACTCGGGGTGTTTCACGGCGCTCTAGGATGAAGACGCAGAGGTTCTCATGGCGATCTAGACTGGAGGCTGAGTCGCGAGGTGGTAGGAGAGGAGAACGCAGCGCTCCCTCCAATCGTTTCTCCCGGCGGACGAAGGCGTCGTCCTGGAGGCGTGGAAGCTCGAGGTTAGCAGGTGGAGGCGAATCGGGTTTGAAGGAGGATGCTGGAGATGGCAACGTCTCTGCTTCGGATGGTCGTCAATGTATTCTCTTCATTGACAATCTCAGTCGGCTTGCAGATGCGAAAGCCATTAGATGGCTCTTGAGGATGGATGACGAAATCGTGAGGATCTACATTTCTAGAAAAGTCCGTCCAAATAATAAGCTGGGCTTTGCGTTGGTCCAGCTAAAGACCCCGTCACGAGTTGTTGAGGCGATTTACAGGATCAGCGGCCGTCGGTTTCTGGGTTTTGATATTTTTGCCCGCAGAGCCAAGTATGGGATGCCGCACAATCGGTGGTATAATCTGGATGCGCCTGCAGCTAGTTGCGGGAAGGTGCAGGAAGAGAAGCAGGAGGCTGTTGATATCTCTGGTGCGACGGACGAGGCGGGTGGGGAGGCGGTGAAAGTGCATGTTGGCGATGACTCCGGTCGAGTTGTCGACGCCTCTGGCGATTTCGAAGTGGTTCTGGAAGGAGCGTGTGCCAACGGTCAGCCACTTGCTAATGTCCAGGCCAATTGCTGTTGTCGGGACCAGGTCCCCATGCCCGAGGAGAATTTTGTGCCTAAGGATGGAGGAATGTCGATTGCTAAGCCCAAGGAAGGGGATGGTGCTTTTGATGTAGGAGGTAATGCTGTCGGAAATATTGCACAGAATGGTGGTGGGTGGAGCGGTGTGCCCACTAACTTTTTGGGGTGGATGTTTCAGTGGGTTCCGATGCAAAGTTATGATCAGCTTGGGTGGTGGGGCTATTTGCCGAACTGGGGAGGTGGGTATTTGTGGCCATATGTCTCTGGGATGAACTGGTTCCCTGCAGGGTTTGCCCATTCTTACCAACCGTTCGCTCAAACGGGGTTATCCGGAGGCTTGCAAGGTGTTTCTAACCAAGGGATAATTAGCTCTGGTGCTCGTGAGCCCATCTCTATTCGGAACCCGCCCAGTAGAAGGGTTGCGGATCGGGATCCGATTGTTGATGACATTGTGAGTAAGGAGAGGAGAAGGGCGGAAGACGATTCCGCGTGGTTTGATAAGATTGGTAGTGGTGGTCTTTTCGAGGCTGGTGGGGATTTGAGTAGGCCGAGCGATGTGTCGGCGGTTCCCCAGATGCAAGTGGAGGAAGAGGATGATGTGGATAGTGGTCTGAGGAACCTCTTTGAGGATCCTGAGTTTCCCCCAGGTTTTGAGCCGGCTGGAGGATACACTGGACCAGATGCCGACGCGGACGAGGCTTATGTGCAGGAGGAAGCAAAACAAACGCTTATACTTGCGAAGGAGCTTGGGTGCTCTGTACCGGATGAAGAGCGCACTCTTGGTAACCTGGCTGTCTCCCCAGCTAAGATGGAACAAGACAAGACGAGGATGTTTCGTGTCAAGAAAACTAAGAAACCAATTAAAAAGTTTGCAAGTATTTCTGCGGAGGCACGTGAATGCTTTAAATATGGTCAGCGGTTGCGTATTCACTGCCCCTACCCACGGAGATCCTTAGCAAATATTGACCGCATCTTGAAGGGAAGCGGAATGAAGAAATAACCCTTTCAATTTCCAAAGACTAATGAGGGGATGATGTTAGTGGAAGTTTCGATCAAGAAGATTTAATGCTGGGAGGGCTTGAAGTTTGGAGCCTTGATGGGGTGATGATATCGATTGGATGTCCAGGATTTATAAAGTTTTCTCATTGCTGTAGTTGGTATTTCGGATTTTGTCGTTTTGAAGTTTCTTTGAATTTCCTTCTAATCTCTGGCTAAGGATTTTTCCTAAGCTGTATAGACCGACCATCGGTCAATGTACTGCTACATATGTAGCCCCCTTATAAAAAAAAACGATACCCTTTGCTCTGCGATCGGCAAATCCCTACCAGGAAGCACAGAAGGTGGCGTTACCCATATCTTCCAATCATCACACCTCCTGATCTCATCACCCTGAACTATAGATACAAGGGGAGAGCAGAACAATGTAACCTAGCTAAACAACACGATAGAGAAATAATAGTTCTAGTTGTATGTATCTCGCCACATTTCAAATTTAAATAGTAAAAACATGAGAAAATACCAGTGTTCCACCACTACGGACGGAAGCTCGGACAACATGCAATATGTTTTTGGGGTGTGATTAGGTGATGGAAACTAATTTTCCGTCCCAGACGGAGGTCCTTTTTTTTAATATATTACAGAGGAACGGAGGATATTATGAGGTAGTAAGACGTCGTGGACCACAATTGCATGTATGTCTATTTTGTTCACAATAAATTATTATTTATTATATATACATAAATATAATAATGTTTTTTAAAATTTATAATATTTATTGTTTATACATATATTCAAGTATATATCAATTTAAAATATATGTCTTAAATAATTAAATAATTGAAAATTTTTGTTTTAAAAATAATTACTAATTTAAATCACTAAACTAATATTTATATTTTTTATATAAATTATAAAGTGCATATAATACATTTTAAATATATAAAAAAATAAGTATACATTATGATTCATATACACTATAATTCAATGAGAACGGCTAAAGGAAATATATATATAACAGTTAGTATCATCATTTTTAATAAGATAGTGTTGGAAACAATTATACAAAGTTATATACATGTTTCTAATAACCGGTGGAAGCATTAACAAATTATCGTCAATATGTACAAATCAAGTTTAAAAGAATACGTAAAATTGACTTCACCAACTCAGTTTATCATTTCCAAACGTTGTCGTCTTTAGGTTTATCAATCAGCCAAGCTCTATAACTGATGAATGTTAAAAATATTGTTATAAATAATAATTCGAAGAGAACAACCAAGGGAAAAGATATATAACAATTGGTGTCATCTTTTTATAAGAGTGATGGAAACAATTATAGAAGGTTGTGTACATTTTATAATCATCAGTGGAAACATTATAGATTATCATGGACACGTAAAACTATGGTTTAATGAATGCATAAAATCGACTCCAACAACTCGGTTTATCGTTTCCAAATGTTTATAGTCATAACGTTTATCAATCAGTCAAGCTCTATAAACTAATGAATGTTAAAAAATATTCTTATAAATAATAATTCGATGAGAACAACCAAGGGAAAAGATATATAACAATTGGTGTCATCTTTCTATAAGAGTGATGGAAACAATTATAGAAGGTTGTGTACATGTTTATAATCATCAGTGAAAACGTTTATAGATTATCGTGGACATGTAAAACTATGGTTAAATGAATGCATAAAATCGACTCCAACAACTCGGTTTATCGTTTCCAAATGTTTATAGTCATCACGTTTATCAATTAGTCAAGCTCTATAAACTACTGAATGTTAAAAAATATTCTTATAAATAATAATTCGATGAGAGCAACCAAGGGAAAAGATATATAACAATTGATGTCATCTTTCTATAAGAGTGATGGAAACAATTATTGAAGGTTGTGTACATGTTTATAATCATCAGTGGAAACATTTATAATTATCATGGACACGTAAAACTATGGTTAAATGAATGCATAAAATCGACTCCAACAACTCAGTTTATCGTTTTTAAATGCTTATAGTCATCATGTTTATCAATCAGTCAAGCTCTATAAACTAATGAATGATAAAAAATATTCTTATAAATAATAATTCAATGCGAACACTCAAGGGAAAAGATAAATGATAAGAAACTATATTGTTTTTACTTTACTTATTTTATAATTCATGGTTGTTTACAATTTAATTGTTATGTAGATTATTTGTATTTTTTTTCATATATTATAGTTTATTGTAGAACTTATATTTGTTTTTAGGACTTATATATAATTAATTTATGAGATTTAAATTTCATATTATTATAAGAGTACATATTTCCTAATTCCTAGTTGAGCCACCATATTAATAAGTCACTAATAATGTCTTGCTTATGTTAAATCAATTTCATTAGTTCATATGTAAAAAAGACTTTTAAAAAACTAAAAGTATAAAAACAGGAAAAAAATTTATTATAACATACAACTTCATTAAATAAAATAAAATTTATAATTTTCTAAAACTATATGAATATAAAATATTACTAATCTCTCTTTTTAGATATTATTATATAGTAGTAAATATTTAATAAAAATTGAGTAAGTGAAAAAATGTGTGCCAAAATTCAAATTAAAAAGTGACACACATATCTACTATATATAAAATGACATAATTCATCTACCCACATTCAAACTAACAAAAAAATAAAAAAAACTATTAAACGCGTGTACTCTAAAAGAAAACGAAGGAGTACACAAAGATGGAGCAGTATTAAAAATTGACAAAATGAATGGTTGAGATTGAGAATTATCAACGGCCAAAATGCATTCCGTCAGGGACGGAAATATGGCATCCGTCATATTCACCGCGGTGATGTTTTTGATAAATGGGTGAAAGCTGAACGTAAGAGAACCTTTCTACAGTCAACTGTTTAACCTATAATAGGATCAAAAGTATTAAACATTGAACCAATCCATATCATGTAAGTGCATAACCTCACTCCAATATATAGTAAATGGTAAAAACCATTTATGATATTTTCATCTGAAAGAATCATTAAAGCTAGAAGAACAATTGAAAAAATAATCAAAGACCACACAAGATGAATTATAAGCAAACTACACATCTATTGACCCTGGGTGCACTCTGCAAACTCCCCTCCACAACAAGGGTTTCACAAACACATCAAAATTTTTATTTCCCTGTCTCAAAATCAAGCTACAAACTGACTGAGCAATATGAAAATGCAGCGGAGCAAACAAGATACAAAATTCTCTTATCTATGTGCATCAAATGATTAATCTCCAAAGAAAGACACTAACAAGAAATGAGAATCTAGAAGTAAACACAGACATGTACAATTTCAAGATATTCAACCAATAGTAGTAACCAACCAAAAAAACTTGTGCAAGCCAACCATCGTCAATGGCAAAATGCCAATAATGTTTCTTTTTAGAAAAATTTTTTGAGTAAGTTGAGGATTTCAAATGTTGAACATCGAAGAGTAAGAAAAAGTATACCAACATAGACTTCTCTCATGTACATGTACCCAACTGCAAGCCTAAATTAGTCTCCTAGTAATAGTTTCTTTCCTTGCACATGAAGGATGAGCCCAAAGTATATTCATTTATGAAATCACAATGAGCGCGGTCATCTATTGAAGTCAATTGGAAGTAGAGACCTAGACTATGAGAACTAAATCAATGTAATCGATTCCCAAGGATTTTGAGATGAGATTTGATTGCAACTTTGGGGAATTTTGTGTCTAAATGTTATCAACTGGTCCGGTACTTCAATGACCCACTGTGTTTCCTACTCAATTGGTTAGGATTAGTAGACCATGATTTGGCTATTAGTTATTAAAGTGTTCTCGTTGCTAGCTGTGAGTTCAAGAGTCCACAATTGGTAGCAAGGAGATGATATGTGCAAAGATCCCTCACGGGGTACACTTGACTAAAAGTTGAAGCAATAGATAAGGCATCCACCCGAAGTACAATTCAAACATTGTCTCTAGCTGCCTTTAAACCCTGGATAAAATTGATATATGAATGACCATTTAAGAAGAGGTGGATATTACTAGCTCCAAGATTCCTGGTAACTTCAAGGCCGAATATAGTGGCTTTTACTTCACTAATTTGGGGAGACCATTTTGTTTTTCTTTTACCAATACCAATGGCGTGAATTTTGTCATTTGCATCTTTACAAATAACTCCCAAGCCAGATCCTTGTTACCCCACACTGCCACCCACGTAGATACGAACTACATTTGGATGAATACTAGTCTGATCCATCTTGATAGTAGAACAATCAATAGCTAGACTAGACAAAGCGACCTCAAGGAAAAAAGCTGCTTGACCATACCTTGGTTGAACAGTTTGACCCGATCGTGTTGGAATTGTCATCTCACAAACCAAAGTTTCCATAGGAGCTAAAGAACTTTGCTCAAGAGATCGTAGCCTTGACTAAAACATATTGATAGTCTCTGAATGCATCATCACAGCGATTCCTTTAGGCTTGGCCAGGCTTTCATACTTCCACCACTTGTTGAAAAAGAGTAAAGCTTGAACAATGGTTTCATTCTCCCCACAGATAAGGTATCTAACGTCGTGGTTTCTCTTACACCGTTGTTGAACAACAACTTTACAGGGAAGAACACCTAGCAAGAGTTTCCAAGCAAATAATCTCACCCTTTGGGGAGACGATACTTGCGGATCTTCCTTATAGCGGCCCTTATAGGATTGCGATAGGAAGCCGGATCATTAAGGTTTAAGGAGGTCGAGGAGGCCAGATAGTAAGGAGATTTAACCGAGAACTTACCAATATTTGTGCCTCCCCAGCAGTAGCCATCTGAAAGATCATGCTGGGGAGAAGCGTCTTAAGAATGTGCTCCTCATCTTCATCAAGGAACCACTCCTAAATTCTCGTCTCATTCCAAGTATGATCTAAGCTATTGATAAGCCATGAGATTTTCCCATGATCTTTTGCAAACTGAGGCAAGTTCCATTCCTAAGGCTTCCCGCCTACCTTATCTAAGAGCCAACAGTCAATAGAATATTGGTCCCATCGCCCACAACCCGTAAGACTCCAAGCCTAAAAAGATAGAGGGTATGCCAGAGGGACCTAGACAAGACTTGGACGACTGCCCAAGTGAGAGTCAATGATATGGCCGTTACCAAAATATCAGGCTTTAATGAGGCGAGAGATGAGGAGATCTGACTGATGCATGATACGCCAGCGTTGACCGATGAGAAGAGCTTCGCTGAATTATCAAAGATCATGAATGCCCAAACCTCCTTCATCCAAGCTTTTACATAAAAATTCCAGCTTCTCCAGCTGATTCCCTAACTATTAAGGGATCGGCCCATCAAAACTTCATAGTAGATTGAATTATATAGTGTTTTCAGATATATTATAAATAGGGAAAATTCACGATATACCCCTGTTTTCTTTCGTAATTCACAATATACCCCTGTGATTTTCGTAATTCAACTTTAAATATGCTTAAATGTTGTCCAAAATTGATGAAATTTTACATGGACGATGCTAAAGTGTTATATTTTGGTCCAATATCAAATTTGAAGCTTTTTAAGCTCACATGTGACCTGTGGGACCCAATGAATATGTGACTGTTCATTGGGTCCCACAGGTCACATGTGAGCTTAAAAAACTTCAAATTTGATATTAGACCAAAATATAACACTTTAGCATGATCCATGTAAAGTTTCATCAATTTTGGACAACATTTAAGCATGTTTAAAGTTAAATTACTAAAATCACAGGGGTATATTGTTAATTATGAAAGAAAAACAGGGGTATCACGTGAATTTTCCCGATAAAATATGTGTAAAAATAGTTATTTCTACACTATCTAAATAGTTTGTCATACTATTTAAATTGTTAAATTATACAACCCATTATGTACTGTGACTTTGCACATAATTTCCGGACTGTTTAAAGGGACAGTTCTTATACTAAGTAGTTAGAAATAGTTAGGTAGGTGATGGTATGTTAGTAAGATCTTGGAGATGCTGGTCGTAAGAATCCAGATAGCGTTATAAATGCTTTCACCGTGGTTTTAACCACCAACTATGAAAAAAGTTACAGTTTACGTATGCCTAAAGTGAAGCTTAACCCGAGTTTTTGTCGGCACTCTTACAGTTCGATCAAAATCCGAAATGAAGCTCAGGAAAATATAATAGTAAAGAGGAAGCGCTTAAAAAATGGACACAGATTCTGGACTAGCTCATAGCTGAAAGGGATCCAAAAGGCACAACTGATCATCTCTTACAACTGACCCAAAAGACTGGCCACAACTGTTCCCTACAATAAATCACCCAGAAAGTAATCATCCCGTGGACCCTCACTAGTCATGGCAATGCCCACAATTTTCCTACCTCTTTTTCTTCAAACAAATTCCAAATGTTCACGAAAAGAAAAACCCAAGATAGATGATCAGAGTTCTGTACATTTTTTCCTCCCTCTTACCAAGAAACGTATCTTCACCTTCTAGAAGCGGGGATAGTACCATACCGAGTTCTCATAAAACGTATCTTCACCTCCCTCTTACCAAGTCTTATAACGCTCTGGCTCTGGTGTCACTGGACTATTACGACCTGGGCATTATCTAATCGCATAAAAATGTACAAACTACATATCAAAAGAGATAGCCACCCAATTTTTTGTACCCCCTGACAATCAATCGTTCAGCTCATTGCCAGTAGAAGAGAAAGTGCCTCTATCTTCAGTATCAAATCCAAATTTACCTTTCCCGTCCCCTGCTTTGACCTCCCTGCCATTTGAATATATGTTGCTGTCAGACAACATAGATGCCAACCCAACAGCCTCAATGGCACTGACACCACTCATCCCACCACACATTCCTCTGCTCCCAGCGAGGAGCACAACATTGTCATCATCAGTGAGAGCACTGGACGGCACAATACCCATAAATGTGGGGTTGGGCTGGCTGCTGCCACTAATGAGCAACCTCAAAGTCTCTCTAGCCCCTTTGTCTACCACGGACTCGGGTGTTGTCATCACCAGTGGAGGAATGATGGAAGTCAGAGCACTAGGACCTGCACTCACCAGATACCCAGGACCTGAGCAGACATCAATCACTGGCACGTGAACAATTGAATCACACATCAGAGGAGTAAAAGTCGAGAACTGGTTTGGGCATCGGCTGGAAAATAATGAAGATGGTAAGGATAAAGATGGTACTGTGGTACCAACATTAGAGGGGGAATCTGAGGTAGCAACGTAGGAAATGCTGCCATGGGAAGGAGGGAGGTGAAAGACTCAACTGATGTAGCAAAAGGTAGTTGAGCTGAAAGAGGTGTTGACAGCGAAGGGCAAGGTGGGCACCAACAATAGTATGGGGATAATAGAGAGCCAACCCCCCAACCCCAACCCCAACACCAACCGTGGCTTTCTGAGAAGCTATACTCAAAGGAGGCAAGCTGTCATTTGCTAGGAATTCAAAGAAACTCAATGTAGACGCAGGGTAGTTCTCTGATGAGTTCTCTTTGCAATTATCTGAAGTAATGGCGTCAACAATTAAAGATGTAGTTAACGATGATGTGTGTATGTTGCAATCCTCATGGCTTCTAGGGAAACTGATTTGGGAAGAGTTGATATAAGGACTCGGACTGCCTTGGGGCGGAGAGAGGCTTCCCAACTGCTGCTGGACGCTACTACAATGCTGGGAGATAGGAGACTTTGTTGATGAGGAGAACTGAGAGCATCGAGCAATATCATTAGAAGCTTCAGCACTGCTAGAACTTGGCTTGAAGATGTTGGAGCCCATGAGACATACTCTCAGTTCAATCACTAATCGTTCAAGGCGCAATTCACTAATGCCAGTCAATGAAGCCAGTGTCGGTTTCCTCCTCAATAAACCTTTCATCTGTGCACCAAACAATAAAAACAAAGGACATCTTAGAATTTCACATTGGAACCTATAAACCGTAACACTAAAGGATAAAATGCCACCTACGAATGTAGTGAACAAACCTTTGAAATTAACTCGTTACCCAGAAGATTCGACTTCTCTGCGCACCAAAAGTAAAAAATCTCAATGCCAGCGGTCCTGATTAGAAAAGACTTGCCAGATTTGTCATCTGGAATTTCTTCAATGGTTAGTGTGAGCACTCGGGGATCCTGCTCAAAGTAGCAATTCTCTCTATTTCCCCATCATCTCCCACAAATGAAACCCGCAGATCGGATGAAGGCAAAAGAGCAACAATCAGGTTTCCCCTGTGAAAAGAAAATTTATGGCAACTTAGACCATTGATAATAAAAACTTCCATCCTCCCGCTAGATATGAAGATCTGTACACAAAGCACATAATGCCCACATCTCATTACAATAAGATAAATAGGTAGTTCAAATGGGAAAGTATCGGAAGAAACAAGCACAGCAGAAAAATCATTCTCTCGTTCAGTGCCCCAAAGGCAATATTTTATTAACATTAAAAACATGCACCAAACACTTGATCCAAATAAATTGGTAGATGGTAGGTGAGAAAATATTTGGGAAAGATAGTCAATTGATAACAGGCCATCTGATCCATCACTTTGGTTGATGACTAAAAGAAAAAAAAATGTTCTTTTTCTTTTGAACAATGCTAACAAGCATGATACAGTGTAACCTATGCCTCTCCATATGGATCATAATTGTGAAATCAGAAAATATGTCATTGGAAATCAAAGAGCTTTAAGGTTTCATCTTAATTTCACAGCAACAGTTGAATTATCCAGTTTCCTTGAATGGATAAGTTAGGAGCATAGACTTTTTATACACAATTTAAAGCTACAAATCAAGAACCGGAAACAGAAGCTAGCACAAACTCCAAATGTACATCTACTCATTAGTTAATTTCCATAATTACAGAATTTGTCTACGCAGAAACAAAGCATTTGAATGAGTAAAAAACTCCAGATATGAACAAAATGAGATCCATGATCCCGATAACACCAAGTTGAGAAAAATAGATATATCAGCAGACTATATTATAAAGGAGTATGTAACTACCTTTACTTCGTCTTAATTCAGATATCATAATAGATACTCCCACTTTACCTACAAGTCAAAAAGTAACTTTATTTGGAAGGATGATCATTGTCATCATCAATATGCTTAAACACAGATCCTAACCCCTTATTATATCAGCTAAGACGATACCCCAACCAAGTCAGTCCCCATATTAGCAACCTCTAGCATGAATCACCAAACCCGGAAGTAGCCAGCTATTCAACAGCAAATCAACCAATATGTTACATATCTGACATTGGAGTATGAAAAGCTTGAAGTAACCGCGTGAACTGACAATAAGAAACTTAGTGCTGCAGAATTCTATAGTGACATGCAATATAGTCTAAGAGCAAAAGATATAGTTACTATACTGGATTGGAGATGTTTTTCTGACTAAAATTAGTTTTCATGATCAAAACTTTCCTGTCATCAAATCAGTTATCGATTTGCTTGCTTGTTTATGTTGAGTTATCTTTGCTGATAAAAAACTATCAGGGTATATAATCTTCTTCTTTGCCTTTTTGTGGGCATCTGTATCATTCTCTATTATGTTAAATTGTTTCCATTCTTTATTATCGGTGTTCCTAATAATTCTAAATGACACATAATAAAACCTCAAATTAAAAGGTTAGCACAGGGACCCCAAAATCACTGGGGCGCCCCTGAGATAAGTTACTATATTGTTGTTAAAAATATTGAATGTAAAGTCATTCCACAAGCGAAAACACATGTCAGTATATTGTTCCACAGATGTTTAGTGTTGACTACCAGTGTTAACTGCAGCAACTAGACATGGTCTCAAGTAGAAGATTAATACCAAAATTGGCTAAAACAAAGGCAATCAAAGCAGCTTGGGAAGACCGATGATTATGCACAATATAAATTGACAAAAGGATTGAAGAAGGGTTTGATCATGAAGAAAAGAGTTACTCGCAAAGATAACAAACAGAAACCAGAATGTAATGAAGCTAAAATCGCTTGTTCACACAAGTCAACACCTGGTTTATCTTTCCAGATGTATGAATTCGAACATGATGTGGTCACATGCAATCGCTCAGAATACCCTGAAACAGACATTAGTTTTTGTGCATGCTCACTGATATTGCATGATAACAAATATACATGTCATATAAAGGAGAAGTATAGTTTTGAACGAACAGCCATCAATTGCCTAATAAAGCAATCTATAAGTATTTAAAAAAATATACAACAATCTATACAAATATTACTTCCTTTGCCAGTAGCAAAAAAGAAACTAGATTGCATAAATGCATATTAGGCAGGAATTGATCGCATAGAAAAAAGAGGAAACTAAAAGCTATATTATTAAACCTTATGGAGTTCATAACACAACGGGTCAGATGCAAGCACTGAGCAGCAAAAGAAAAATTCTCAGAAACAACAAGCTCTTGAAAAGGTGTGCAATCCAGATGCCAAATGATATTGCACACGACCTTTCTAAGCATTCGACGTGTACTAAGATCTAGAGGAGTTTTCTGAAACAAATTCAGTTATTGAATATAACCTTATTACAGCCATAACACATATTTGAAAAGAACAATCATGCAGTACACTGAATTACAAACATGCTCCCATAACCTACATTATACCACAAAGCAACTAAAAATGTCTAATTTCACTAAACTCCCTTCAGTTCCCTCCCCACATACACGCACAGAAGAATAAAACCAATAATATACAATGTAAATACCTGGAAGAAGTGGGGTACAGTGTTGTTCTCTCTTTGATAACCTTCCCAGCACGAATTGAAACTAAGGGAATGCACAAACACCTCGCCAATTGTCCAATCTCGGCAGCATCAAAATGCTGAACATAAAGCACGATAAAAGCTAAATGATGGAACTCAAAATCAAACCAGCAATCGGAAGGATGTGGTAAAATTATGAACTATAAGCAGATTCTCTCTTACCGGCTAATCATGACAAGAGCTTACATATGCTAAATGTATGTTAATTATCAGTGACTGTAGTCTACCAGATTATGCAATGATATTCCAGCAATTAGTATTGTACCAATGGCATTGTAGGTGACAAAACTAGCTACAGTAACATCACAGGGTAACGACCATCCCAGTGATCTGGATTTGCTAATGAACTTGCATTGTTCCAATTTGCATGTCGCGATCAAAGAAGCAGATCATTCATTTTATGCTTCTGAAGGTTATATCATACCTGACTGAGACGAGCAAGATCCAATCCTCTGTAGCACACTCGAGATATTTGTCTTTAACAGAGGCTTCAGCCCTCATCAGCACGACACGCTCCCATGACCTGCATATCCAGAGCATGAATCCACTGCAAGAAATCGTAGTCTCTTTCGCTCTGCTGTAGCAAAAGATCACCATCCCCTTGGTTTACCAAGATCTCAGCCAATCGAACGGCCAGACCGATACTCCGAGACGCCGCCAAACCCCGCCCTGGACATTTCCCCTTGTATGAGCAGTGGATCCAGCATAAGAGCTCTGAACTTCCTCCGATGAATTAGCTCCTACGGTGATTTCATTGAAAACCTCCTCGTCCGATCGATCCATGTCGTTGATTTCGCTGCCGTAAACAAAATCTTCGTGTCTCCTATCATCAGCCATCGTAAGAAATTATTTTCACAGGTTTTCCTTTTTTCTTAGGACGTCAAATTAAGGTCGGCGGATACGTATGGGCGATAAGATAATGGTTCAAGAGCTGAGACGGATGATCGAGGTTGAAATATCTGAAAACCGACAATATTTTGATGTTACCGAACAGACAAGATACGTTGAGCGATAGCAAGCCAAATGGGGGTCCGAGTTCAACAATAGGAGAGATTTAAAGAAGACCAGGAAACGGGAGATTCGGGCAGTTGAATCGCTGGAGCAACTACACGCGAGCGAGGAGATAACAGCTTTGGGGTGTGTATGTAATGGCGCAAAGATATTTATGCACATCAAAAAAATCAAGGGAATCTACGTACAGCTCAAATCCAGAAAGCGGGTCCCGCTCTTTTGAGAGGATGGACAGGAGAAAAGAAAAGATAGGCCTAGGTTTGTAATATTACGAAGACAACATACCGTCGGGTGAGAATATCGTAATTTCACACAATGGGTCGGGAATTTTAATCAGGAGAAAAAAGACTTCTGAATTGGGCTCCTGCATTTTTCTTTGGAGTTGAGACAGAGGCCCAGTTTAGTATTGACAAATTGCTCTATTCAAAAAACAAAAGGAAACAAAATAAACAGTTTGACTCATTGAAAACTTTGCTTCAAAGAACGAAAAGAGAATCGTTAAAACACCTCCCTCCCTCGCCTCGCTGCTTCGTTTGGTTTCCTTTTTATGTTTTGGAAAAATTACACTCACCCCACCCATGAGGTTTGGTGATTTTTACAACACTGCCCACCCATGAGGTTTTAAATTTAACAATGTCCCACCCATGAGTTACTTAAATATATCCTCCGTCACCAACTACTTAATTCTGTCATTTGTCGTTAGTTTTGACCAGAGCCACTTACGTTGACCAACATGCCCTAGTAGCAGATTAAAAAACAAAAAAACAACTTCATTTCTCACGTGACTATTCTCACACTAGCGACTTCACACAGCTCCACTGTTGGTTCTCCATTGTTGCTTCGATTTTCTTTGCTCTTCGTTGGGATTCCTCTCTTAGTGGTGCGCGATTTCTGCTTGGGAATGTAAGTTCGTGGGTTTCCATTTCTAGGGTTTCGATTTCTGATGCCTTAGGGTTTCGATTTCTGATGCCTTACGGTTTCGATGTCTGATGCCTTAGGTTTCGCTTGCAAGTTTGTTGGTTTTTTCTCTCTGATAGTATATGTGATTGCTGCTTCTATCGTCTATGGTATACTGCTGCTTGAGATTGGAAGATTCTAAGCAATTGCTGCTTCTATCTTCTATGTGCGATTGTTGCTTCTCTGTTAGCAGTGTGTGATTACTGCTTCTATAGTTCTCTTTTTTTCTCTCTGTCTGTTGTATACCGCGAAATTGCTCGGCTAACTATCTAGTTGCAAGGTATGTCTTGGTGTGGCTAAATTGTTTCCTGCGGAATGAGATTTGATTATTATGAGATTTCAGTTCTGTTGTTTACCGTAGCATTGTTGGTGATTTTGGGATTACATACCCACTGTTGAGGATGGATTTCATACCCACTGTAACCATCACTGGTTTGCGAATATGTCTTCTGAATAGTTCATTTATAGTGGGAACCAATCCACGTCAGGATGCTACTACTCCTGAACCATCTACTCAGCTCCAATCTGCCCAAACTAGCAATACCACCCCAAGAAGTGGTGACGTACAAACTGGTACACATGGGGTTGAAAGTGTTGCCGAGATAATGAAAGCACCCCAAGAATGTTGATAGTTGTGTTGAACGAGGTGATGGTTCTCATGTTGGTGCAGAAAATGCCTATGAAGTTCTTGCTGATGATAGTGGTCCAACCTATTCTGATGATTCGTGTGTCACGTGAATGATGACAATACTACTACTCGGATGGACACTTCCTCTAGTGCTTCAGATGAAGATGATCATGACGATGATTCAGATATGACAACTTGGAAGAAGTAGAGACAATAACTGGAAGTGGGTACTACTCTGCAGACGAGGAATATTGCGCAGTAAAGGAACCACAATACCTAATGAACGAGACTCACTTTGAGTACCAAGCTGACGGGAAGGTTTTACTATTGCCGCACCAGATGTTTGAGAGTAAAAGAGTATTTTTGGAGGTTATGAAGGATTATGTCTGTCAAGAGGGTATTGACTTACATAGACTAAGTAATGATCCTGATAAGTACACAGTGAGGTGTAACAACACTGACACATGCCCTTGGAGGCTGCATGCATCTCTTCTACCTGACAGAACTACATTCATGATCAAGACCCTCAAAGGGGAACATGATGCATGAGAATAAACAAGAATCCCAATGCCACAGTCCCATGGATCACGAAGAAATTCTGCCTGACATAAGAGCAAATAAGTAAATGGTTCCCAAGGACATCATGGAGATAATGAGACAAAAATTCAGTGTTGACGTCAGTTACATCAAATGTTATCGAGCAAGCAAGTTGGCTTTAACGTTGATTGAGGGGAATCATGATGAATCATATGCCAAACTTCCCATGTACTTGATAGAAACCCGGGTCCAAACAGTGGTTCTCAAGGGCAGGAAGTAGCAGTCAGTCTAAGGGAAAGAGGAAAAGGAAGTAGCTGCAATCGGGTGTTGTGCTTGATTTAGCTTGTTTCTGGGATTTTTTTTGGGGGAATAGAATCATAAGCTATGTACTTTTGGATATTTTGGAGGTCTATGTACTTTTTGGATATTTTGGATGTCTTTCGTGATGTGGGGTACGTTATGATAATCTATGTTTTTTGGGTATTTTGAAGGTCTTTAGTGATCTGGGTACTGTTGTCTATGAATTCAGTTTGGTGCAGTTATTGTAACTGTCGAACCCACTTGTTTCAGTGCAGTAGTTATATAAGTGTCATTTTCATTAAAAAATTCTTTGATGTCGAACACACCTGCTGCTACAGCAGCGCATTCACTGTCTTAGTACAGTTTAACTACAATATATGATGTTTTATGTTGTTTTAGTGCATATACAAGTTGTTGTTTCAGATTGGAATTTCTGGATACATTAAACATCGTCGTTTATGAATTCAAACTACAGATTGGTCTGTTGTGACTAGCTATTTTAGTGCAGTATAAGTGCAGTTTAAATGATATTTCATTGTTGTATATGCTGCTTGCTGCCTCAGCCTGCACTCATCTGTTTAAGTGCAGATTAAAAATGATGTTTTCACTGCTGTTAATGCCTTGGATACAAACTGTTTTTCAGTTTCTTTAGTGCTGTTTAAGAAAATGGGAACTCATGCGCATAAATATTATACTTCATCAGAGAAGAAACAATTTACCAGAAGCAAAATAAGTAGATTAATAACTGCATAACATAAGTAGCTTACAACACTAGAACTTGCACTTGGTTCTACAACACTAGAACTTGGACTTGGTTCTACAACACTAGAAATTACACCGGACTATTACACAAGGGAAATCCCAAACAAAAAAGACTGCCAGTATTAATACAACAAAGGTTGCAGACACTATCTTTGTATTCTCCAGCTGCTCCAATTTAGTTGTCTCCATCTTTTCAAGTTTGGTCAGAAGACAGGTGTTCAAATTCTTCAAGTCCAGCAACACCTGTTCAATGTCACCGATGCAGAGTTCCTTTCAATCTTTTGAGATCACATTTGGCAATGGATACTTCTGCGGGTTAATATCTTTCCACATACAAAGAAGTTGCACTTTTTGCTGCAAATTGTAAAATGGTGTGGCATAGTTTTTAGCAGTGTTGGCCACTTGTAGTTGAGCAATAAAGTTGCAGTGGCATTTCGGTTCACTCTTGGAGTTGGAGTTGAAACTATGCTCGCTTGAAGAAGACATTCTGCATAAAGCACAAAACAGAAATGCAAACTCATTTTTAACAGAAAAATACGCTCAGATCGGTCCTTATGGCCATCCTTATTGCTTTACAAAAAAGTTATGATTCCTAAAGCGCAATTTCAGTAGCTATGGAGCAACTCTATCATAAACCGCTTCGACGCAATAAAGCGGAGCAATTACATGAAGGGCCGCTTCTACATAGACCTCTACGCATAAAGTCATAACCAATTCAGAAAAGGCCATTTTACTTGAAACATCAGTGAACCATCAGAAAAAAATGTTTGTACCAGATGCCAACTGCAACAGAAGCAATAGAGAGAGAAATCAGAAGACAGATTCGCAAACCAGTGATGGTTACAGTGGGTATGAAATCCATCCCCAACAGTGGGTATGTAATCCCAAAATCTCCAACAATGCCACGGTAAACAACAGAACTGAAATCTCATTGATAATCAAATCTCATTCCGCATGAACAATTTAGCCACACCAAGACAGACCTTGCAACTAGATAGTTAGCCGAGCAATTTCGCGGTATACAACAGACAGAGGAAAAAGAGAACTATAGAAGCAGTAATCACACACTACTAACAGAGAGAAGCAGCAATCACACATAGAAGATAGAAGCAGCAATTGCTTAGAATCTTCCAATCTCAAGCAGCAGTATACCATAGACGATAGAAGCAGCAATCGCATACTACTATCAGAGAGAAAAACCAACAAACTTGCAAGCGAAACCCTAAGGCATCAGACATCAAAACCGTAAGGCATCAGAAATCGAAACCCTAAGGCATCATAAATTGAAACCCTGGAAATCGAAACCCACGAACTTACAGTCCCGAGCAGCAATCGCGCACCACTAAGAGAGGAATCCCAACGAAGAGCAAAGAAAATCGAAGCAACAATGGAGAACGCAAACAGTGGAGTTCGTGAAGTCGCCAGTGTGATGAATAGTCACGTTGAGAAATGAAGTTTAATCTGCTACTAACAGAGAGAAGCAGCAATCGCACATAGAAGATAGAAGCAACAATTGCTTAGAATCTTCCAATCTCAAGTAGCAGTATACCATAGAAGATAGAAGCAACAATCGCATACTACTATCAGAGAGAAAACCCAACAAACTTGCAAGCGAAGCCCTAAGGCATCAGACATCAAAACCGTAAGGCATCAGAAATCAAAACCCTAAGGCATCAGAAATCGAAATCCTAGAAATCGAAACCCACGAACTTACATTCCCAAGCAGAAATCGCGCACCACTAAGAGAGGAATCCCAACGAAGAGCAAAGAAAATCGAAGCAACAATGGAGAACGCAAGCAGTGGAGTTCGTGAAAGTCTCCAGTGTGATGAATAGTCACGTGAAATAGGATAAGTAGTTTGGTCAACGTAAGTGGCTCTGGTCAAAACTAACGACAGATGATAGAATTAAGTAGTTTTGGTGACGGAGGGGAGGATATATTTAAGTAACTTCATGGGTGGGCATTGTTAAATTTCAAACCTCATGGGTGGACAGTGTAAAATCACCAAACCTCATGGGTGGACAGTGTAATTTTTCCTTATGTTTTTTTCTACACTCCTTCAGTCCAGAACCAGATCTGGATCTTCTCAGTTTGCTGCTCTTGAAGCTGGCGGAGCAAGAAGGCCAAGCTTGCCTCTTCGGCATGCCTTCTTAATCGTACTTTCGGTGATTCTTCTCTCCGTTTTCTCTGGCAGACGGCTTCTCCTTCGACCTCGTGACTCTGCTCAAATGTCTTCTAGCAAGCCGTCTAAACGATAAAAAAACCTAATCCTCTTCCATTCACATATAAATTTCCCTTTCATCGTGTTGTAGCTAACACGAAATTCAGATTCTGTAGTAGTAGCAAGTCATTATGATTTGATTTTCTGAAAAGTGCTTATGTGGTGACCTTGTTTCGGCTGCATAGTTGAGTATAGTATTAGAGACAAGTCCCATGGATTTAACGAAGCGGAAAGGAAAACGGAAGACATTCGGTAACCCAGTTGCGCTTGTTTCTGTAGTAGTCTTAATCGCATGTTTATTAGTGATAGCGATGTCACTGCTCCGACTGCCAGACATATCAACGAACATCAAATCCAAACCTTCAAGATCCATGAAAGCCGCGGAATTGGGCAAGTTCGGGAAGATGATTGTTGAAATGCTCCCGCGTGATCTCGCGTTCACTGTTTTTGTGCCTTCAGAAAAGGCAATCGAGCGTGATCTTAAACTAAGAAGTGCTGAATCCAATGGATCTTCTGCCGGTGATGATGATAACGTGTACGCTACACTTTCCCGGGTTCTTGGTTTTTCTGCCGTTCCTCGGAAGATATATTCTAGTTCGGTTGTTGCGGGGAGGAAGTGAGATTTGATTCGGTTTCTGGGTTCGGGTTGTTCATATCGAAGGGTTTGGGTGATGGTCTATTGGTCGTGAATCGGGTTAAGGCGGAGAGGGTTGACTTGATAGAAAGTGAAATTGTTGTGCATATCATGGATGGGATATTGATGGATGCCGACTTCGAGCAGTCTGTTGAGCCTGATGATAATGAAGAGGAAGATTGAAGCGTTCTCAGAATCTCATTTCATATGGAAAGATCTCTAGTCACCATCGTTTCAGCATTAATTGCTGTCTTTTTCGCTGGTTGCTGTTGGTGCCAGTTTCAACTTGTTCAGGGTTGCATGTTATTGATGCCATTCAGTAAGCAGCAGCGCACCAAGTATAAATTACATGCGCGCTCAATCTCCCTGTAAAAAGCGAGGACTAATTTGGCAGCAAATTCTATATGGCTAATTGCTCATTCAGAGTGTATCTTCAAATGATGCTATGTATTCTCAACGAAAAAAATTGTTGGGGATCAGTATATGAACGTCGCTTTCAACTCGGGTTAAGTCCTGGGTAGTGATCTTTACCATACTAAGGTCTGATCAAATTCAAATGTATGTCTGTTGGATATCTTCTGACCACATAGTTACATGTGTTGATTCCTTACAGTATGAAAATCGTTCGGTACAATTACTTCAACTGTTGATGCAACGTTATTTTCATTTGAGGTTAATAGTGTGCTATTTAAGTGCGTGGAGACTGTTTTTGGATTAATCAGACAAATGATTCTGATAGCTTCTTGCTTTAATTGGCAGCTGCGAACTGCTTCATCAGTAAATCATCAACCAAAATCTGTGAAAACATTTTTTGTTTTTTTTTTCCTAATGAATTTCTAAGATAAAACTCAAAGGGGTGGTATGCCTCACCCTCCATCTGAGATTCTGAAGGACTCCACAAGATTCCATTCCAGAATTAAATGACTGAAGTTTTTAAATGACCAGATCAAGATCTAAAATGGCTTTGCAAACACCGCAAGTGCAACAAACTCGCAATAGTATGGTGCACGACATGACTATCTAGAATTGCTATATTCAATATCGAACATGCTTTCGCTGTCTCCTAAGCCAAAAATGGGCACGCTTAGGTCGCTAAGTAACATGAGCTTTCACCATACAGAGAATACTAGAAGGGCATTCTTTTTAGCATATGCATCCAGAAACAAAAGGCTTCGGGAGAATCGTTTCAGCTATTATCTAGCACATTAATAGAACATTATGTTTTCCCAGCTGAAGGAATCAAATGTTATCAAGTATGACTAACCCTCACCTTCTTCACTAAACCACACTCTAGTACAATTCAAGCCTCCCCTGTTCTGATTTGAGTTAGAATACATCAGTATTATAAAGAAAACAAAACAGGTCCTAATCCTATCACTGAACCAAATCGATGCCAGTACTGCTGCTACTGGTTTTGAGTTTCTCTGCTTTCTCGTGTTCCATGTACAGTTTCTGAAAATGAATAAAGGTGGGGTCCTAATCACTATCGTATCATAACACAAGAATGATCATCCATGATGCTCCATTACTCGTCATTTATGGTGCCACAAAACACACACAACCTAATTTGACCAATCAAGTCATCTAGAAAGTCATACTCAATATAAAGAACCTAACCTTGTTGTTAATCAGGTTGTGGAGAGCAATCACACTCCGGATAACAGAACATAAGTAGATTACCAGCATCATGTCATTTGTTTTCACTGAAGGCACATAATAATCAGCAAAAAAAAAAAGAGACAACATCACTAACAAAATTGTGAAATGCCTGCTTTCTGACCTGTTAAAGCTTTGATCAACTCAGAATTCTTAAGGTCCGGAAGTCGATTGAACACATCCTGCACAAGATGAGTGATATACAACATCAAAACAATCGGCATAGCAAATCAACAATATAAACTTGAATTACAGGCAGATCCGGAAAGATGGAAACTGAAAAGAGAAACCAAGGGATGATGAATCAGAGACCATTTTGTAGTGGCTTAAAATGATATCAACATAAAACAACTGTTTATAACAGGATACAAGGGAGACCATATATTAACTGTAGGAAAGTGGCCAATTACCTGCACATGATATAAAATTTCTTGGTTTAATGGAAACGTTTCCTCCTCCACATACTCGAGATAAGTGTAGATATTAGCAAGTTGTTCACTTAGGCGGTTCAGAGCCACATACATTCTTGACACCTGAATGTGGCAGGAAACGTGAGCAATCACTAATCAATGAAAATATATAACCCGATACTTCAAGCTTAAAAAAAGCTACACAACAGTTCCTACGGAATCTGGTTCAAATATGCAGACCTCAGTGGCTAGTGTGCTGTTGTTAAAGGTTGTACCCCTGACATCTCTAAACAAGTGCTCAAAACCTACAACAAAGCCGATTATCAAGTAAAGATTTTGCAGAAGAAAACACGAACCTAATGATATAAGATCACAGGTTAATAAGGATGTCTGACCACTTCTTTTGATTGTGGTTAATAAAAGGTAGACTTGGAGCTATATATAACATCATTGACTTACCCATTTCCTCAAGTTCATCGGCAACTATTTCCGAGGGAACATGCACCAATGCCTTCTGGCCTTTTTCTGTAGCAGTCTGCAATAGCATTGATCATGCATTCATATGTTCCATTAATATTAGCCAGAGATAACCGAAGAACAAATATAATTTCCTCAACAATCAAGAAAAACAAAGTTAATTCTTCATCACGGGAAAAGAGAAGCAGTACGAGTTAAAACAAAAATAGAACTCTCAAACTTCCAGCAAGTAGAAAAATAGAGCTTCCCTACCTCCTTCACTCCATCAACTGTACAATAAGCTTTTGCAGGGATACTAAACTCCCTGGGCGGGACTTCAGTTATGACCAACACAGGGTTCGTCACATAGCTGACAAGAAAAGGAAACAAAAAAAATGGAGGTCAAACTAAAGAAATAGAAATGAAGAATGACCATGCCAGTCAAATGAAGCAGGGTTTTGATCATCTTACTCAAAAAACAGCCTATGGATATCTAGGTCGTTCTTACGTAATTTACGACCAGTTGTATACCAGCCAACCACGTGCTCTGTATCTGAAAAATAGTTATTTACACTAAATTAGATGAGATCGCATTGATACGCGCCTTTTCCAACACTGAAGATGCAAAAAATCCACTGCTTATTTCCACAAACATAAGAGATACCGTTAATTCTTCTGAACAAGGACAACATTTCTTCAAGATAGCTTGGTTTATGAAACCAGATGCTGACGTCCTCCACATCTTCCTCAAATGGCACTGCATTGCAAATGTTATGTTATCAAAAACTGACATCAAAGGTTACCAGTAACTAATCTCACGGATGCGATTCAAGGCACTACTCTAATTAGCAGTAACTAACAATCATGGCGAGCAGGGTCTGCAGATCACTTGCAGAGACAGGCAAGATATCCACACGTATACTTGCAATTGATTGAGATTAACATCACACAGCCAACACGTTTACAGCATCTTAGTAGGACCATAAAGTCCAAAGAGTCAATTTAGGAAACATACATAAGATAAAGATCTCACAGCATAAACAACCTGTGTTAATCTAAAGAACATCACTTCCAAGAAATCAGTAAGTCGTTTTGTATTTTTGACAATACAGCGTAGCAAGGCCGAAAAATACACTAAATTTCAGAACAGAATGGTCATTTTAAGACAAAATCAAAGAATGCCATTTGACTGGTACAAGAATGAAGTTTACTTTTTCTTGTAAAACATCAAACAACAAAAGAAAAAAACAAATACTATTTAAATTTAAGTGTACCAACCAAGCCATGTGACAAAGACGAACACTTCTTGAGCTGCAAATCGCACAAACAAACAACTTACGATATAGATGGCAATGATCGTCAGTATCTGGTTGTGGTGACATGAAAAAATTAAGGTGTCTACTCAAGAACTTGGTGAAACAATTTGGCTTCAAGAAACGCTAGAATTCTAAGTCAAACATCTCAAGCGTCATGTCTCTGCTGCCAGAAAGACAGTTACAGACACGAAGCATTCACTGCAGACTTTCTACCTGTTTCACTTAACATCCATGCTACACGGCAGCTAATTTAAACCTAAGATCCATAATTCGTGAAACGTGGCTAATATAGATATGAACAAATAATGTAATCGCCACCAAGATCCATAACAATGATGGGCCTAGCAAGGAGAGACACCCGCACACAGACAGAAAAGAAGTAAGAGATAAGGAAGGAGAACCTGCAAAGCTGTTAGAAATCTCAACAGTGCCTTCGAACGAGCTGCCGAGCAAAACTCCAACTACTCGTTCATCTTCCTTCCAGACGATCCTTTCGAAGTGATCCTCGACGTGAAGCAGCACCCGAGGATGAACTATTACCTTTTCAATTGGCCGCGCAGATACCCACCTGCTTTTAATAACATCCATCGCAGTTTCCAAAGGGTGTGAGAGTTTTAAACGACCGAAATTTATCTAGACTCGCTAGAATCTCTGCAAACTGTGACCCGAAAAATGTCAAGATTTTTCCATCCCCAACCTGCCTCTCCCTCGCGTTCTAAGTTTCCTCCTCTCTTTCGAAATAGAGTGAAAGCATTTCAATTCTTTGATTAGAAAGGCAAGCCGATGTATACAGCATAATCAGTATACAGGTTATGGAGGTTCGACTATATATATACAAGAGGAAATAACTAAACCTATGCTGTACTGATAACCAATCTGTAACAAACTGACAGGATCGGTAACGAACTAACTAATACAGCACTGATTATTATGAATATAAACTAATAGCAGCGGGTTGTCACTTACTCTTCTTTTGTAACATTATCAAACTCAGTTTTGATGAGCTGGTTTTTTTGACTCAGAAAGTCATATATATCAATTGTTACATCAATTATTTTTTCTCTCTAATTTTTTTAATTTTGTCTGACAACCGACATCAACTATATGTTTTAACCGACAAAAGAATGGAGCATTTTTTTGACATAAGTTGTGAACCTGTGGTCCTAACTCCTAACTGGTGTTAGGTGGGTCAAGTATTCTTTTTAGTTGGCCCAAATTACATGCCATGATGTTTGATGAAATTACGTACATACTCCATCCACGAGGTTTCAAAAATTATTTTTCCCATCCATGGGGTTTCCCCCGTTTTATATTCAACTTTTCTAGCTTTTGTTTAATTTAAAAGATGCTTAAATAGTGCCCAAAATTGATGAAATTTTACATGAACGCTTCTAACTTGTTATATTTTGGTTCAATAACAAATCTAAAGTTTTTTATGCTCAAATATGACTTATGAGACCCAATGAAAATGCATTCATTTGTCACATGTTTCATTGGATCCCACAGATCACATGTGAGTTTAAAAAACTTCATATTTGACAGAGGATCAAAATATAACACTTTAGCATCATCCATGTAAAGTTTCATCAATTTCGGACAACATTTAAGCATCTTTTAAATTTAACAAAAATTAAAAAAGTTGTTGGACGTAAATTGGGGAAAACCACATGGGTGGGGAAAGTAATTTTTGAAACCTCGTGGGTGGAGTATGTAATTTCGCCAAACATCATGGGTGGGGCATCTAATTTTCCCTTAGATTTATATATATAATTAAAAAATTAAAATTATGTAATATTTTACTTTAAGGAAATTATTATTTGTTAAATTAAAATATTAATTAATAATATCTAATTTATAAATAAGTTATTATGTTTAGATTAAGAATTTTTAAAAATAATACTCCCTCATATTCTAAATATAAGTTGTTTTAGGCTTTCGCATTATGTTCAAATTATAAGTCGTTTTAGACTTGTTGTATATCTCTTTCTACTTTTGCCCTTTCTTCTTTTTTAATTATTATTGTCATTGCACTCTACTTTTTATCTTACCAATAAAGTATACTTACTTTTTTATTCTTCCAATACAAAAAGTAAGAATACACTAGTCTTTTTAAACTCTTTCTTAAAAATTATGAAAAAGTCTAAAACGACTTATAATTAGAATAGGAGGGAGTATAAGATTTACATAAGTAAAGTATTATTTTAGATAAAAATTCACAATATACCCCTACAAATTTTCGTAATTCATATCATATCCCTTTTTAAAAACACATCCACAAAAAATCTCTAAAAAGTTTTGAAATTCACTAAATACCCCCTTATTTGTGGATGACTTTGAATACTACAAAAATTTTAAAATACTAAAAAATTATAAATAATTATTAAAAAGTATTTTTTAAAAGTTATAAACTTATAAAAATAACTAAATCATATATAAATTTATAATTCCTAAATATTAAATATGCATAAAATTTCAAACATATTAATGATTAAATATTATATAATAAACTTATATATGTATGAGTTGATAAACAAAACTAATCCAATATAAGATGAGAGGGAACAAAGTAACATATATATGTTGACTTTATTAATTAATATATGACTAAAAATTGTAAAAACTCATACTCCCTCCTTCCTGAATTGACCGTCTTGTTTATTTTATGGCACATTTTTCCACTTCAATGCATATAAGATAAAATAATTTTATAAAACTAAATTTTTGTAATATATAGTTTATCATGTAAGAAATCATATGCAAAACTTAAATTTTTAAAATTATTTTATCTTATAGGTTAAATATTGAAGTCAAACGACATGTCCAAATAGTAAACAGGACGGTCAATTCAGGACGGAGGGAGTATAAAAATATACATATTTATATATAATTTAACAAATTTAAAAGCATACCAAAAAAAAAAAATATAATACATTATTTAAAATTTACCCATTAATAAAGTAAGTTTATAAAATATTCCCTAAGCTCAAAATTAGGATAGTACGATTCTCTAAAATGAAAGGAGAATAAAAGTTTCAAACTTCATGATAATACTTTATATATTTATGGGAAAATTACATCCCCACCCATGACGTTTGGTGAAATTACACACCCCACCCACGAGGTTTCAAAAATTACTTTGCCCACCCATGTGGTTTCCATAATTTTACATCCAACAACTTTTCTAATATTTGATCAACTTAAAAGATGGTTAAATGTTGTCCAAAATTGATGAAACTTTACATGGACGATACTAAAGTGTTATATTTTGGTAAAACATGAAATCCAAAGTTTTTTAAGCTCATATATGATCTGTGGGACCCGTTGAACGTATTTCATGTTTCATTGGGTCCCACCGGACCTATATGACCTTAAAAAACTTTGGATTTGACATTGGACAAAAATATAACACCTTAGCATCATCCATGTAAAGTTTCATCAATTTTGGATAACATTTAACCATCTTTTAAGTTGATCAAATATTAGAAAAGTTGCTGGATGTGAAATTGTGGAAACCACATGGGTGGGCAAAGTAATTTTTGAAACCTCGTGGGTGGGGTGTGTAATTTCACCAAACGTCATGGGTGGGGGATGTAATTTTCCCTATATTTATTTAATGAAATTTGTAATGTTTAATAATTTATTATATTTTTATAATGAAAATTTTCACGAGATACCTCTATGAGTGAACTTTACGAAATACCCTAATGTTTTATTTTCATTACAAAATACCCTTGAGGTTTCATTTTCTTTATGCGATACCCCTATTCATTTTCATTACAAGAACCCCAAAGTTTTCAATTTCATTAGAAATACCGCTTGCAGGATTGGACAATGACTCAAAACAACTCAAGGTGTGAGTCTGTGAGATGGTTTGACTCAATCGAACAAAGAGTGTGGAAGCAAGCACTCGAACTCAAAATGTGAAAAGACTCAAACGAACTAACTGAGAATGTACTCAAAAGATGGGAGGACTTAAACGAACTTAGCATGATACACAATATAAGTTATTTTATTTCCTGGTCAAACAAAACAACTTACACTGTCACTAAGTAGAAGAGATCTTGTAACACCCCTATAATAATAAAACAACAGCGGAAAATAAACTAAAGGTGCTACAGACCATCGGGCTCCAAACACCCGGTACCAACCTCACCAAT
Source organism: Limonium bicolor (assembly GCA_023374045.1). Lineage (NCBI taxonomy): Eukaryota > Viridiplantae > Streptophyta > Magnoliopsida > Caryophyllales > Plumbaginaceae > Limonium > Limonium bicolor. The sequence continues at coordinate 39,026,638 of CM041782.1, read as the reverse complement.
TACAACCATTACAATTAACTAAGTTACGGTCTAAACTTCGAGAAAACTTAACATTAACATAACAATAATAAAATACATTCACTCTCCATAAACCTAGTCCCATCCCAATCACTCATGCTCTTCGTGTCCACCTGTAAATCAATTTGTACCTGCAAGATGAAACCAAGCAGCCCACCCCGAGAGGGGTGAGTCAGTTCCCTGGAATGGAACTGGTACAATTCTCCAAAACAATATTTAAAACATAACTCTTCAAAATAAACAGTAACTTGAGATCAAACTCTTGAAAGTAAAACAGGGAAACAAGGCACTTTAAAATCACCAAATCAAAGATAACAAGTTAAGGATAAAGATAAATAATAGAAAGGTAAAGTTAGTCAGTTAGAATAAACCACACCATAAGTTAGTGAGTGTCCAAAGCCTTAGTTAGATTAAGTTCCAGTTAGGAGTAGAAAGACCAAGTAGTCACCAGGACTAGGAATGATTGATAGATAACGAAGAATCCAAAAACCCAAGAGTAGAATAAACCCCAACGCCAAGTACGTCCTTTTAGGACAGGGGATATACAGCCCCTCTCTGTTAACTACGTCCACTAAGGACAGGGGATATACATCCCCTCTCTGTTAACCACGTCCACTAAGGACAGGGGATATACAACCCCTCACTGTCTATCACGTCCCTTTTTGGGACAGGGGATATACAGCCCCTCACTGTCTATCACGTCCCTTTTTGGGACAGGGGATATACAGCCCCTCACTGTTACCATTGAAGACGCGCGCACGTCGAAACCTCAAGAACCAGCTCATGGATGAAACGAAATCCAGAGTCAAAAGAAGAATTTACCAAAGTTGACCTTTTCCAAATTCCCACTAGATCACTAACTACCCAGAGCAATACCAAAACACTCAGTCCTACAGAGTGCAGAAGCGTAAACCCTAAGCAGTCAATGTCTAATGGAACAACCAAATAGAAGGAGCCAATACCCAAGTGAGTTTCACATCCAAGGCTCAGTTAGTCACACAAGCTGGGTTAGTCACACAACCATTTCCTTTTTAGAAATTCCTCTTAAAGTCAGTTAGCGTTTTCCAAAACATTCCACAAGTCAATCAGCAAAAATATCGGAGTACGAGAAATCGTACCTGGACAACGCTGTAGCAGTTCTAGTCAACTTGCGCAAACAATCAACAGTACTCTGAAGAATATTAAAGGTAGTCTATCATCAATCACTTGTAGCCTACGTTAAGCTTAAATAAACTCCTCACTCTTATTTCTAAGTCCCAATTGTCTTTTAAGTAATAAAACCCTCACTTAACTGTTATGTATACCCTCTGACTTGTCTTAGAATGTTTGTATAACTCAAGGTTGTAAGACCAATGAATGTATTTTATTAACACTTGTTAATTGTTCCACCCTTACCCACTTTACCATACTTAACCATAATTCTCACATTAAAGACCTTTAACATAAGTGCATTATATGTTATTCAATCAAATCTTAGAATTTCAATAACAATTCTTAAGCTCAATACTTTTACTCTTACTCTAGAATAAACATTGTATTATGACCCACGATAGGTTTATCTTAGAATACTATACTATTAATTCACAATGTAATGATTATGTACTTTAACAATATTACCAAATAAACCATCATGATTAAGTTTCCCCTTAACTTAATTAAGATCTACATCTTGTATATTGGAATCATAGTGTTGTAGATACATTTTATTATAACTTAGTTGAGCCACTAAACTCAATTATCATACATTTAGTTCATAATGACTTTTAATTACAACCATCTAATACACTTGTCATAAGATGTTAAATTGCTTCTCATCCTGAATAACTATACTATAGTTAACTTAGATTTAACGAATTAATCTTACATTTAGCATTCACAGGGTATATTAATGTTTTATTATTACCTACACATAAGGTGTTTAGTATAACCTTTTATGTATCCTTACTTACATTTAATTTCCTAAATGTTTTATTTTTACACACATTCTCTCTATAGACTATGCATAATCCTTTGTACTAAACTTCATTAAACTTAAGCCTTAAATACGTTTTAAATTGTTTTACAAAACCTAAGGGTTTCAAAGGAATAACCTAATAAATTAATTTCCTTTATTGTATTTAGGATGGACAATATATCTACATAGAGTAGAATTTATCAGAGAATTAAATTCTGGTTCATAAGTGAAATTGTTAATTATTTAATAAGATAATCTATTATGAAAATTCTCATATTTTTTTATTCAGATAACCCATCACTACTTCCCATTACCGTAAAGTATATCATATAATATCTTATGTACTTAATTTTATCTAATAAAAGGTTCAAAGGTTTTAAGTATCAAATTCCTATTTATAAACCTTCCTATAAATTCTCACTACTAAATACCTCACTTAACTGTAAACTCACATCCTGAATATTGGTAATAATGTATTTTATATGGCTTATCTAATTCTAAGAAACTTTTGGATAATTATTTAGATAAATTTCCAAATCATCGTTTAATATAGATTATATCATAATCCTTTTAATGATTCTATCTTAAAACATTAAGTTATTTTCAATACCATAAATGTTAAGAAATGATTAAATCTAGACTTACTAATCCACCTCACATTTAGATGTAAAAGTATTTTACTTATTTTATTATGGTTTATATATTAAGAATATTTAGATGTAATCGTATTACATTTGTTTATCATTAATTATAGAATAAGATCTATTTGTGCAACATTTTATGTAATCTAATCACAATTTTTCCTATGTTTTAACTTATTAATTACTTAATCCTAATTTTAGATTTACATTCTGATCATTGACAAATAATACTATACATGTATTTTAATATGGTTTACATATAAACCTTGGAAATTCAAAGGTAACTCTTTAAGCCTAATACATTACTATAATTTAATACCACCTCATATAATATTCTTTTATTAGTATTATGTAGTTTAACTTATTAATTCCTTCGTATTATATTTCCTATAAGGTATCTAATTTTATTTATGTTTAATGTGTATATATTTATATATACTAGGATTTGTTCAAAACATTATTTATGTAGTTTTATTGTATTTAATTATGTTTAATAACTTTTAGGCATAACTACAACCGATATACGGTTTATAAAACAAAGTGTTTTCCTTTATTTATTTAATATATATAAGTATACCTGTATTAGAATTTAATTAAGACATTCCCTACGTAACTTATTATATTTAAACTATCTTATTACTAACTGCATTCCATGTATGTTTCATAAAGTATTTCCTTTAACTATATCTTAGGATACTAGCTCTTATAATATTTAGTTATTATAAGTGTTAATTTATTAGTTCCTTGCTTGACTTTAATTACTACCTTATCCATTTTAATATCTATATATCTATATATATATATATATATATTTCCCTTAGTTTTAATTAAAAATATAACTCCATATAAGATAATAAACAAACGTAAAATAATTAAATTCCTTGATTTACATAAGTTTCTACTTTAATATATATATACATATATGTAAATAATTTCACTTCTCTTAAAAGCTAATACCAAAACATTTATAAACTTACTGTTATAAAATGTTAATTTAGTTTCCCTTATTTTCCCCAGTTTAAAAGTTAATTAACAAACCATACTTTTTTTTTGGTTACATTAAAAACCATATATTATAAGTTATTCTTATGAAAAACTCATAAACACAATTTTTAAAACCTTTCACCATTGCCCAAAAATCCCCAAATTTAATATACAGTAACTATAGCATTTTAGACATATTATAAAATTTTTATTTCATAAAAATATCTTCTTAATTTAGCCAAATAATTCCAGAAAACCCGTAACTTGCAAAATCATAACTTATGTTTGAAAACTCCAAAACTATAATAATTTACATCAAAATAAACTAGATTTAATAAGTAATCTATGGTTAAAATTTCAAGTCAAACACATTCGGGAAGGTATTTAAATTAATTCAACAAGTTAGGGTTTATTTTTGAAATCATAATAAAAACGTATACTCTTAATTTGAAACGATCTAATCTCAGCCGTCTGTTTCCTATAACCACGATCGGACGGCTGCTGAGTGTCGAGTTCATCATCCGACCCCAAACCCAATTCGAGTACTAAATCACTAATTTCTCACAATCTACAGAACCAAATTGAGTGATTCTTGTTTCTATGGTTTCGAAATTAAATTACTGTTCTAATGATACCAATTTCCCCAATTATAATGCAGTATTCATCGGGTTTCGATTTCTGTTTTGAAGCTAGGGTTCTTAATGGTTTCCGAATTGAATTTCACCAAATTCTCTCAATGTAATGCGTTATATGTTAAATTGATAGAGGGGTATGAACAAGAACAGAAAACGAATAGAATTATTGGTTCAATTTGGTCGGAATCGTACCAGAGATGCGCCAACGAGGCAAATCGAATTCGTTTTCTGGAAAAATTGGTATTTTATGCGCTGTTCAGGTAGGCAACTTCACGGACCAACTCGTACTAACTGAGAAGGATTCAATCCACGAAACCTACGTCATTTTAAAGTAGACATGTAACTCTAAACATTGGTGGAAGAATAATTGAAAACGAAGAACTAGGGAGAAAGTTATGGATCCCGAAAGATCTGAGTTACCACTCGTTTCGTCCGGAAAATTCTGGGCAGGAATTCCACCGTGATCGAGTAGGGAACTTTAGACGACTAGCGCTTCCAAACTATTACGAATCAGCCTTGGCATCAACATGAAAGTTGTAGAGGGATTAGAGCTCCTCAAAACGAGCTAAAGAACACGAATTTTGGCTGAGAAACGAAGAAGTTATGGCAAGACGAAGTTTACCTGATTTCAGAGAAAACCAGAATTCTGGGTTACGAATTCGCAAGGTGGCAACTTTGGATCAATATTCCCGTCGATGTAGGATGAGTTAGAAGATGTATGAGTTATGGTTGGAAAGAGGAGATTAAGGAGAAGAGAATGCAAAAGACGACACTCGAAAATTCCAAAAGAGGAGAACGTTATGGAGGTCACAAGATAGGGCAAAATCGGTTTCTGTTACCGGAAATATAGGAGATAAAACAGCTAAGTGTTGGCGACCCGTGACAGTGTGACACGTGGCATATTTCAAATTTTTGACTCCAAACTTCAATCTAGCATAACTTTGGCTAGGATGATCCGTTTTTGACGTTCTTTTTATTGATTTTTCATGGTTTTCCATAACCTATTTATTGGTATAGGTTTCATGGGCTGGTTTGACCATTCTCAAAAAGTCACCCTAGCAAGGCTTAATAAGCTTTAAGGTTTCTATATTTTACTTTGACTTTTATGTTTCAAAACAATGTTCCAACTCTTTCTAAAATCTTTATAATATACTTGGAGTGTTTAGAAATTTTCCCAAGATTTATTGACTTATAAATCTTATTATTAAATTCATAATACTGTATAATAATAAATAATAATTAAATATTTAATTGTATTCTTTAGAGTTAAATAGGAGGAATCCCCTAAGTAATTTCCATAATTCCATATAATGTTAATACTCATAATTCCATACAATAATTTAATATTCATAATTCCTTATACTAATTTAACATTCATAATTCCATATAATAATTTAATACTTAATAGTATTATTAAAGGTTTAATAAAAGAAATCCCCTAAATTAATTTAAATTAATTTAGGGGTATTTCAGATCTACTCAATGGTTCTCACTCATTTATCCAACACAATATCTAATTAGCTCAATTACAAGTGTGATGAGACTATGATCTACCTAGAATGAGTCTATCGATGTGCGTTAACTGAAACTAGTACTTTTCTTCCTCTCTAATACTGACACAACTCTCTATAATATTTCTCTCTGTAAAATCTCTCAGGAAATCGTAAAGAACAAATGTAGTTACAACCCTATTTATACAGAAGCTAGACATGACCGTTGTAGAGAGTTGGTTCCTAAATTTCAGGTACTAACTCGTTCAAAGCGTGAATTTCGGATGCACGAGTCCAATCTGCATATTATTTTAAGGTTGAGAGAATTTTGGTTCAAGTCTGATCGTTGGACCGATGGAAGATCGACATTGTTGCTCCTTAATTTTCACAATTGATAGATGGACTTTCTCGATCTTTCAAGGCTGAGTTACTTTATCATGTTTTGAGAAGTATGATTGACTCTGTTGATGTTGTTGACTATCTCAACAACATCTCCATGCTTCAACACCGCTCTGTTCAAGCTCTGACAAATTATATTGTTAATATCCCCAATTTACCCTCAAACCATATGTCACCATAATAACCTTAAGGGTTTATGATCAATTTTAAAAAAAATTTAAATATAGAAAAAATAAACAAAATAATTAAAGATCATATAAAATTTGAATTCAATTCAAAAATGAATATTTTTAAATATAAAAAAACAAAAATAGTTAAATAAATGGAAATGACTAAATAATAAAACAATAATTATTTTGAAAATAAACAGAATTTGTGCTAAAATTAGCAATGAAATACTCATTATTTAAAATTAGAAAAAATAAAGTATAAAGAAACATAAAATATAATCAATTTTCTTGTGATTTTGATAGTATTTTTTGTAACTATTTTATGATTTTAAGAATCCACTACAATAGTTTTTAAATTATGTAACAATAAATAATTTTAAATAATTTTTTTATTGTTTAGGCATTTATATTTTTTAAAAAATTTTATGATTTAGCTTTTTTAAATTATATTCATTTTTAAAAATTGAATTCAAAATTTATATGATCTTTAATTATTTTTGTGTATTTTTTTATATTTTAAAAATTTTAAAATTTAACCATAAATCCCTAAGGTTATTATGGGGACATACGGTGTGAGGTTAAAATGGGGATACTAACAATATAATATATCAGAATTTGAATAGAGGGGAATCTCATAATGAAATTAAAACCTCACGGGTATCTCTTAATGAAAATGAAACCTCATGGGTATCTCGTAAAGAATATGAAACCTTAGGGATATTTCATAATGAAAATAAAACATTAGGGGTATTTTCACAAAATTCACTCAAACATCAAAGGTATCTTGTGAAATTCCCCTTTTATAATTTTATATGTTATTAAAATTTGAAACTACCTATATTCATATTTTTATATACTTTTTTTAATATTCTCTATTCATATATCAACTTATTTACGTAATTATGGTTTTTTATTCATTTTATTAATGTATATGGTATTATAATATATATATTGTGAATTACCATTATTAATGTGGTATATTTTGAATTAAACTAATGTCTAATAAAAATTAACTATTACAATTTTTTATTTTGTTTGAAGTTTTGTTTATTAAAATATTAATTTATTTTCAACTTTATATATGTCTAGTAATTTTCTATAATTTTATTAAATTTTAAATAATTTTTTAAAATTATTTATGAAAAGAATTCATAAAATGTCTCTCAATACAAATAGAGATATATTGTGAACTTGAAACATGATCTATAATGTCAGGGGTAAAATAATTACCTTTTAAGGTCATTTGACGGATTATTGGTATTTTGTGAAACTATGATTGTGTTTTAAAAAAGATGTATATCGTGAATTACGAAAGTTTTTAGGGATATATTACCTTATCTTTATTATAGATATTAGCATAGACAAAATGGTTACTACTTATATGAGTGTGATTCTCTTAATTACAAAAATAAAAAACCAAAATTACATGCTCTGCTCGAGAATCAAAACGTTTCTGCCCGTTACATATTGAACGCGCCCACGCGCGGCGATCCCCCCCTCCCCTCTTCTCTGGTTCGATTTTCTCCTTCGTCCATGGCTATCGTCTCCGAGCTCCGGTGATTCCGTCGCCCCTGAGCCGCCGAAGTAGTCCTCGCCGCGCCGCCAGGCCCCGCCTGGTGGCTAGGCTCCCGTCGGCTTGAGCACCCCGCCTCGGTTCTCCTGCATAGGCTCCCGTCGACGCCCCTCCCTCTATCTCCCTGTCCCGATGGGTCGCCAACGGCCCCGCACCCGCGCCACCCCTATGGTCTCCCCGCCTCCCTCTCCTGCCCCGGTGTTGCCTGCGCCTCTGGATAGTGGTTCGAGAGCTCCTCCTGCTGCCGGCGCCACTTCATCTCCGTCGGGTCTGCTGGAGCCCCTGCCTGGTGCGCTTGCTCCCCCCGCTCAAGCTTCTTCGCCGGCGTCGATGGTCCCTGGTGTCTCTAAGGGAGACGCCCCTCTTGGTGGCTCCACCGTTGGCGCAGCTGAAGGAGTATGCGATGGCGCTGTAGTTTCCCCTTCTTCAGTGGCTGTTCGAACAGGGCTTGTGCCCTCTGAGATTGTAACTGACGAATTGGTCAGGCTGGGTTCGGTCAACCCTGGTGAAGATGGCGTCTTGGTCCAACCCCCTGAAGCGACCCTCCTCTCAGACGCTGCTGTTTCTGGTGGTATGCGCACCAATCCTATTGATGTCGAAGAAAAGGACAAATATTGTAGCAACAACTTGTGTACTGTCTCCAATTTTTGCGGATCTGTTGTGGGTGCTGAACATGAGACTCTCTCTGATTCTGGAACTGATCCGCACACCATCTCCTTTGTGGGTGCTGTTGACAATCAGAATCTACGAATGGAGGAATCAGGCGTGCCTATTTCAGAACAGCCCGTGGATGAATCTGGTGTTAGCAAATTGGCTGACTATGTGAATAATGCTTCACAACCTTTGATTAACCGAAGTGGCATTGATGCTGTTAGCAGTGGTGGTGTCCAGGCGGTGGGTCCCCCAATCAATGGGCCACAAATCAAATTTCATAATAATGGGAATGTTCAATTTATCCCGGATGGGTGTCCTACTGGGGCCCCGGCTTTAGACCTGTTCGTGGATCTCTCGGGGCACCCTCCTGACTTGGCTCTGCAAGACTACCTCAATAGGCCAGGGCCTAACTCACCGGTTGCTGTGGACAAGGTGTTCCCTCCTCTTTCCAGGGCCCCAGGCCCCAGGGTGCAACCCATAGAAGGCAAAGTTGGTGAGCGTGTTCCAATCGCTAAAAGATCCTCCAGACCTAGCGTCCCGGGCAAAGGGAGAAATCCTAGCTCGACAGGTACTAAATCTAACCCTTCCTTCCTTGATATGCTCCTTGCAAAACAAAAGTCGAACTTTGGCATGACTCTGCGTTCAGACAGTAATGACAATATAGACCATGACAGCCCATTTGTTTCTATTGAAGAGGATGATTTAATGCCTGAAATAGACTATTGGAAGAATGCCTTAGTAGGCCACCTCTGGGGGAAAAAATTTGGCTATAATATGGTCAAAGAATTTGTAAAAAGAGCCTGGAACTTCATTGCTACCCCTCAAATTCTTCTGCATGATGAGGGATGGTTCTTATTCCGGTTTGATAAAGAGGAGGACTTGCAGCAAGTTCTTGATAAGGGCCCCTGGCTCCTTTACTCATCTCCTTTGGTTCTTAAAAGATGGGCCCCAGATTTTTCCTTTAATCCGAAAGATCTCAAGCGCATCCCCATTTGGATCCAGCTCCCAGGCCTACACACTAGCCTATGGTCACAATCTAGCCTTAGAAAAATCTGCTCTAAGATAGGCTCTCCCCTTCACACTGATCAGCCTACAGCCTCAAAAACTAGGATTTCCTATGCTAGAGTCCTCGTCGAGGTGGACTTCAATCTTGATCTTGTTAGGGAAATAGAGATTCGTGCCCCCAGTGGCTCATTGGTTCAGCATGTTATCTTTGAATTGGAGCCAATCACTTGCTCCACTTGTAGCCTCCTCGGGCATTCGTCTGCTCGCTGTCCGAGTGCTATCCGCCCTGGACCTACCCGTCCTAAGCGCTCTCAAGCGTCTAAACCATCCACCCACTGGTCATCTCATCCTCCTGCGGGTTTGCCCCGTGGGAGTGCCCCTCCGGGTTTGGCTCCCCCCTCAGCCCAGCCGACCCCTTCTAAGAGTGCGGGAGCCCAGCCGACCCCCACTGAGAGTGAGGCTTCCCAGATCGCCGTTGCTAAGATTCCTACTCCCCAACCTTCTCTGAACCAGCCGTCTGGGGCCCCTTCTCTGAGTCCGACAGCGAAGCAGGCCGATGCCTAGAGTCCCAGCCCCGGCCCGGGTACTATTGACCCTGGAGCAGGTGGATCGGTCTCCTTCCCCTCCCCCATTAATCCTTTGTTATTGATGTCCCCCTCTCTTCAGCTTGTGCTAAATCCCAATGTTGAGGAGCCTTGGCAGGAGGTCCCCACTAATGGAAGGAGCTGCCCTGACTCGGCTTTGCAGTATAGCCAGGAGGACCTTTCCCTCCAACTTACCAATTCGTTTGCTATCTTGGATAAGGGCAATGCCCTTCTTGCCCCCTACTCTAACCCTTCCCTATGAATCTGGCAGTATGGAATATTAGGGGTTGCAACACTCAACCCAAGCTCCTTGAGATCCAAAAATTTGTGGCTAATAACAATCTTTGTCTGTTTAGCCTCCTTGAAACCCGTGTTTCTTCTCAAAATCACCAAGCTATCCTAGCTCGCTTCTTCCCTGCTTGGAGCTTTGTCCACAACTATGGGGCACACCAAAATGGGCGCATCTGGATCCTCTACAACCCCTCCATTTTCACCCTCACCCCCTCCCATTGCTCAGATCAAATTCTTTCTTGCAAGGCTTCTATCATCGGTAGCTTTGATTTTACCATCTCGATTGTCTACGGTAGGAACAACCCCAGCCTCAGGGCCACCCTTTGGGAGGATATCATCAATCTCTCCCACACCATCTCAGGGCCGTGGGTTGTGGCTGGCGACTTTAACAATATACTCTACGCTCAAGATAGGATCAGCACGCGGAGCCCTCAGCCGAGTGACTACCGCGACTTTGCTGACTGTGTCTCCAGAGCTGATTTACAGGACCTCCGGTTCTATGGGCGTTTTCTCACTTGGTGGAACAACCAATACGATCACAGACGTGTCCTGGGGAAGATTGACCGAGTTCTGGTTAACGAGGAGTGGATTTTGCAGTTCCCAACGAGCTTTGCCAACTTTCTCCCTCCCTTGGTCTCGGACCACAACCCGATGAGCATTACCATTCCAGCCCCACCCCCCCGTAGGAGAACTTTTAAGTTTCTGAATTTGTGGACTAAGGACCCCTCCTTCCTTCAGCTAGTAAAGGACGCGTGGGGCACCCCTAGAAGGGGGAGCCGTATGCACTCTATCGTGCAGAGACTTCGTCATCTAAGATTCGGACTCATCCAACTTCATAAAAAAGAATATGCCTCCATTGGAGACAGAGGTCAAAGCATCAGAAATGACCTCGCAGACGTTCAAAAAACCCTGGACCTCGATCCATGGAACCCAACCCTAATCTCCCAAGAGAAATCTCTAAGGCATAAGCTCCTTTGTAGGGACTCCCATGAGCTTCTGTTCCTCCGCCAGCTCTCGAAAACCCGCTGGCTAAAGCATGCAGACTCTAACTCTTCATTCTATCATAGAGCCATAAAAGCGAGAAGAAATAAAAACTCCATAGCGTCCATCACAAATGATCAGGGGGAGGTGCTCAATACCCCTCCGGACATCGAGAATTGTCTAGTTAACCATTTCCAGCTTTCTCTTGGGACTAGAGCTCCCCTATGTCGTTCCCTCTCGGATCTTAGCCTGGACAATAGTAGACTGCTTGACCAATCATCCTGGGCTTCACTAACCCGGCCGATAGATAACATCGCTATTAAGTCAGCGCTCTTTTCCATTGGGGATGATAAAGCCCCGGGTCCGGATGGTTACACTTCCAAATTCTTTAAGGCCGCCTGGCCCCTTATTGGTGATGACATTTGTGATGCTATAAAAAGTTTCTTCCATAGTGGCAGGCTACTCAAAGAGATTAATGCCACCCTCATCACGCTTATTCCAAAGTCGGACAACGCCTCTTCCCCAGGGGATTACAGACCTATCTCCTGCTGTAACACCCTTTATAAAATCATTAGCAAAATCCTTGCAGAGAGACTTAAGATTGTTCTCCCCTTCCTGGTGAGTGCTAACCAAGGGGCTTTCATCAAGGGCCGCCTCATCTCAGACAATATTCAACTTTGCTCCTGCCTCATGAAAAACTATCAAAGAGCTCATATTTCCCCGCGTTGCACTATGAAGATGGACATTAGAAAGGCTTTCGACACAGTGGATTGGACTTTCCTCCAGGACACCCTCTCCTTCCTAAATTTCCCACCAGAATTTAGGAACTGGATTATGCAATGTGTCACCACCACCTCCTTCTCAATAAACATTAATGGCTCCCCCTCTGCTTCCTTCACAGGGCAGCGAGGCCTGCGCCAAGGGGACCCCCTTTCTCCTTACCTTTTCTCTCTGGTTATGGACATGCTCTCACGCCTCCTGGACCAACTAGAGAGTACTTCCGGCTTCCATTACCACCCATCATGCAAATCTCTTCGCATCTCCCATCTATTCTTTGCGGATGATGCCCTCCTCTTTTGTAGAGGTGATCAATGCTCCATCACTCTGATGTTGGACAAAATTAATCTGTTCTCGGATGCCTCTGGGCTAATGCTTAACCCTTCCAAATCGGACATCTTCCTTGGTGGGGTCATCCCCGCGCTTACTGACTCTCTTATCCAACTCACGGGATTCAATAAGGGGTCGTTCCCCTTTCGCTATTTGGGCATCCCTATCACTGCTAGGAAGCATAAAGCGGCTGACTTCAACCCTTTAATGGATAGCATCCGTAAAGCTATCACATCTTGGAGCAGTAAAACCCTCTCCTTTGCGGGCAGGCTCTCTCTCATTCAAAGTACTCTTTTTGGTATTGTTGGCTTCTGGGCCTCGTGTATTGCAATCCCTAAATCTGTTATCAAAAGAGTCAACAAATGCTTTCGATCTTTCCTTTGGTCAGGAGAGGCTGATAGCACCTCCGCTCCTCCAGTGGCTTGGAGCTCCACCACAAACACTAAGAAAAAGGGGGGACTGGGACTTAAGGACATCCATAAATGGAACATGTGCTTCATGCTCAAGACTATCTCAGCCATAGCCAACGATACAGAGCGCCTTTGGATCCAGTGGATCCATCAGCTCTTTCTGCCCAATCTTACCATTTGGACGACTACGGCTAAAGGGAATGATCCGTGGATCTGGAAAGCTATCCTTCATGCACGGAACTGGTGGATTGAACAATGTGGCTCCACAAATGATGCTATTTCCCTCTTCCAATCCTATCCTAGCCGCCCTAAGGTCAGCTTATTGTATAATGATGTCTCTGTCCCTACGCGGCCCTACCCCTGGTTCAATGTCTGCTGGAACACTTGGTCTGTCCCCAAGGCTAAATTTATCTTATGGGTGTCTCTTAAAGGTAGGCTTAAAACCTGCGATAAGCTCCAGTCTTGGGGCATTTGTATTGCTAACAGGTGCTGGCTCTGTGAGCGTGCTCAGGAGACAAGCAACCATCTTTTCTTTCAGTGCAGGTACTCGAGCAGAGTTTGGTGGAGCACTTGTGATTGGTTAGGTATCCCCACAAACAGGAGTAGCCTCCGTAGCTGCTCAGCCTGGATCAGTCGATATTGCAGGAGACGAGAGCAGCTGTCGCCAATGTTGTCTATCACCTTTGGATAGAGAGATGCAAAAGAGCCATGGCCAACCAAGCTAGAGATCCCTCTCTCATAATTTCAGACATCAAGGTTGCCATGAAAGCTATCATTTGGTCGAAGATGAATGCTACTAGTACGGATTTGGACTGGCTTGATAGAGTCCTTTGCTCTTAAGATTTTGTGTATGTTGGAACCCATTTGTTGTTTCCCTGTATTGTAATTTGGCTTTTGGGTCTGGTTTAACCAGCCGCTGTACCGCTGTTGTTATTTTAGTGCTTAGGAGGCTTGTGTAAAATCACCCTCCTCTTAGCTGTGTTAGCCTATTAGTCCTCAGATACATAGTCCATCTATGTATCTAACCTCTTTGTAACTCTTTACCATTTATATATTCATCATTTATTTCAAAAAAATAATAAAAAACCACTATATATAGAACTGGATGCACTTAAGCGTAGAAGATAAATCAGACATCGCATTATATATAATTAAACTTTCACCTGGTTTGCAAACTATTTTTTGTAAAGGTAATGATGTATATATAGATAGAGTTTTTAGAAAAGTGATATATAGAGGCCTATATATCAGATTCCAAAAGATAAGTGATGAGGCTCGGGGGTGGGGATATATAAAAACCCTCTCTACAAAGATAATCCCTTAAAAGCATGAAGCTAGCTGTGGAGCAAACCAAAAGAAGGGGGAGGGGAACAAAAATATCACTCAGCACCAAAATAATATCTCTGTACAAAAAGGCTAGGAGCAGAGTACTCTATCCAGCCAGTGGGAATCTTTGTGGGAGTGCCCCATCTTCATCCCGATGATAGACTTGGTGGCAGCTTTAATGTCAGCAACTATAAGGGCAGGGCACTTTGCTTGATTGGCCATTGCGCGATTGCACCTCTCAATCCATAGGTAATAGACCACATTAGCGATGGTAGCTCTCTTCACTCGATCGATCGGACGATTCCTCTTGTAGTAGCGGGATATCTAGTGGGCACAGCTTCGAAGGCTGCTCCTGTTTGTTGGGATCTTCAACCAGACATAGATGCTCCACCAAACGCTGCTAGAAAACTTGCATTGGAAGAAAAGATGGTGGCTAGTCTCTGGAGCTTGCTCGCAGAGCCAGCATCTGTTAGCAAGAAAAATGCCCCAAGACTGGAGCTTATCACATGTTTTGAGCCTACCTCTAAACGTAACCCATAAGATGAATTTAGCTTTGGGGAGGGCCCAGGTTCTCCAGCAAATGTTGTGCCAGACAAATAACCTCGCGGGTTGAGTTGTGTCATTGTAGTAAAGGCTGACAGGGGGTTGGGGTTGGTAGGAATGGAGCAGAGAGGAGGCATCTTCTGAGGTACCGCATTGTTTGATCCACCAGTACCTGGTTTGCAAACTAACATAAAAGCTTGTGTTGTCTTTTTTGTGTAGTCAACCTGAAATGATATGAGAACACAAAAGAACAACTCATTAAGAACTTGGTAGGAGAGAAAAACTTCAATTCATGGTGTAGTAGGGTTAGGGATGGCAATGGGTGACGGGTATCCGTTTCACCCGATCACCCGACTCGTAAAAATGGGTAAAAAACCTGAAACAGACGGATGAAAAATGGATGACGGGTAAACGGGTGCGAGTGATAGGTTGGGTCGGGTGAAGATTTTTCACCCGGTCACCCGACCTGTTCACCGACCCGTCACCCGTATATATTTAGATTCAATAAAAAAATATACTATCTCATATTTGTTGAGATAATTTAGAAATATTTTGGTTACACTACAAGAAATTACCATTTAGCCACGGTGGTCTATCCTAACGGATTAATACTACCGTCACTGATAGCCTTGTTTTTTCAATATATCCCTTCTCCAGTAAAACAAAACAAAACAAAGTAAAAGTTTGAGAAAAGAAAGTTACGGCCGATTTCTTCACATCCCCTAGTCCCGTCTGCTAGTGCTAGAGTTCCGATTCATTCTGAGATGGATTCTTCTCCCAAGCGTCCAACACCAAGCTAGAGTCACCGAACTGCCATTTGCTCTTCTCATCTCATCTTTCAGCTTTCCTTTGAAGTTTCAAAGTACCGAGGTCGACGACAAGCAGAACGTTGATAGAGTTCTTCACATCAAAAGTAAACTACTCCTTTATCTCCTTCAATCTACCTTTTTCCATGTGAACTCATCAGCTATCTCCAATTTAAATCGATGACAGGATTTAGGAATTTGAGTGTTTGATTTAGGGATTTCAAAATTTTGATTTAGGGATTTTAAATCAACGACGAACTTACACCAGCTCTATTCTCTTAACTTTCATACTTCTTGTGGTACGATTTACGGTGGATTTTAGATTTTGTTATTCATATCCTTGTTATCGCCAATCTGTGTAGTATCATCTGCTCACAAAAAATTGACTTAGCTCTGGAGTAGGAAGAGAAGGTTATGTAAACGAATTCATTTCTGAGTTGGAATAGGAAGAGGTTAGCTCTGGAGCGGCGGCTGATGCCAAACCTTTGGTGTTGTAGAGAAATCAGCAATTACGACAATAAATAAGAGCAGGGATTTCACTTCGATGCAGTACTATTTAATTGGTGTTTGTTGAGATTTCAATTCGATTAGATAGATTAGATGTAATCCATTATTCTTATTTTATAGAATTTCCTTCTTTTCTTTGCTTGTTGGGTGTTTTATTGATTCGCATTTAAAGTCACATGAATGATGATGATGTTCACAGAAATAGTGAATCATGAATCTGTGTAGTATCATCTGCTCATACCTATCCAGAAGCAGTGTTGATCACACTCCAACCTACCCTCTCCCAAAAAAAAAGTAAAATCAATGTTATTCATTTACATAACACGGCAAGCATTAGGATTCTCATCACTAAATATCTGACGGATAAGCATGGTACATCTCCATTGCATATCGTGGTGGATAATTATTATACATATACTCATTTCCACAACTTTTCTCTCTAGATCTTCAACTGTCTCTCCTGTAACTGGAGGAGATTCTGATCCTCCTCCTTCTCATTTGCCTGTTCGTTTGTAAACATAGTCTACTTGTAGTCCTGCTAAAATAAAATCTTAATCAATTGGAAAGCTCAAGTAACACATGCATCATCTAGTAGTTATATGAATTGGTCTGCCTTGTGACATCACTTTGAGAAAATTAACTAAGATTTGTGACTTTTACTGTCAAAAATGGATATTGCTGTGCTTGACTTGAGAAAATATCAAAATCGTATGGCACCTTTTCCGTTTCTACTTCCTGCCTTCCTCTCGCTGCTGGTCTGTCTTGACATTTGAAATCTACATGTATTTTGTAATAGTTGATTTTTAATAAAACTGGAAAGGATATTTGTGATGGCTTGATCCCATTATATATTGAATAAATATTGTATTCTCTTATTATATTATTGTAGGTTCAGATCTGTTGCGCATGCGCATACAGGGGTGGGTATTATTTAATGAATATACATAGCTACGGATCTTTCCATTCCCTATATTTTCCACACATCCTACTAACAACAATCAGCTATAGATAGTAGCACAACTTATTTAAATGGTCAAACTACAACCTAGATGAGAATCTCAAAAGAAGCAGTGTTTTCTTTGAGAATTACAAAAACTGTTAATAAATAAAGTGTGATTAATTAAGGCCTGGCTCTGCTTCTCTTCATGTTGGGGTCTGAGGTGTGCCAACAGAAGCAGTGTTGTGTTGCCTCTACTGAAATATGCGAACCTGATTGTACATAGCTTTGATAAGCCTAATCGTACTGCAAACAATTCATTCTTGTATGAGGAAAACAAACATCTTGTTGCATCAGTTATTTTACTGCTATTGCAGTTTTTGGAGAGTGTCATAGCTCACCTTGGTTTTGCTATTACTTTCATTTTGTCTTAGTAATATATGCCACATCTATATAGGTTACACAAGATAGGAAACTTTATTTTCTTATTCACTGTCAAAATGAGAATCTGTTTCTGAGATTGAAATTCTTAAGTAATATTCAAATGTGTGTTAGCTTATACTTTTTTATACCACTATATGAACATGATTGAGTCTATATATGTTTTACTTTAAAGATGTGATTATGAACTGTTATTTGTGTTGTTGCTTAGCAATGGTTTGGCTGTCCAGTTTCTTGCACAATCCAGCTGTTATTTGCTCCCTTATTTCTTGAAAATTAGTGTTGAGTGCGTTATGTACATACCACCTACCGTGTGTGTGTGTGTTTCAACTTTTAAAACTCTTTTAAAAACTTAGAAGAGCAACCGAGCAATAGAAGAACTAGAGGTGCTACAGTGATGGCAGATGTGTGGGAGTTGGAACCTGACAAGAAAATAAGAGTTGAGCTAGACAATTATGGACTTCCTGTTGGTTCTGGGGGTTGCATTCTTACCAGTTTCCTAGGAACTGTAGCTCGAAACCCGCTCTATGCACCTATCAATTATGAGGATTGGCGCAAAGTTCCCTCAAAAAATAAAGAAGACATGTGGGAGCTTGTGCAGGTATGGAGCAATATATTTTAAGTTTATAATATGTTTATCTTCAGATTTTATTTGTGTAAATAGTAAGAAGTCATCTGCTTTTCTTATTTATCCAGAAAAAGTTTTCTTTTGAACCAATGGCAACAACGGAAACAAAGAGTTGGATATTGACCGACTTGAATGACAAGTGGAGAACTTGGAAGAATAATTTAAAGTCGAAAGTTTTTGATTCTAGTAAGACTTTGGAGCAAATGGTGGAAAACTTTAATGATGCACGAGCTAATGAAGAGCAATTGAAGTCGCTTATCAGATATTGGTTGACAGACGAAGCAAAGGTATTAAGTAATTAGAATATTTGTTTATTCTGAAATTGTTCACAATACATGCCAGCTTTATCATGTTGTTGGTAAGTAAGTGTCTTGTTAATTTGAAATGGATGCTCTTTTGATGTACAGAAAATTAGTGAGATAAACAAAGTCAACAAGGAGAAGTTAAAGGAGCCACATGCTGCAGGAACCAAGTCATTTGCTAGAATTATTCATGAAGATGTAGGTATATTCTTCAGAAAGTTAGTATTTCGTTGGATGATGTTTCGTTTGAATGATATTGACTTCATGAATTATCTCTACATATAAAGATGTTGCTGAACAATGGCCGACGTCCTTCTCGTGCTGCTTTATATTAAAACTCGATATAGCACAAAGTTGAGAGATTATGTGACACTTGAAGCGGCTGAAATAGCGGTATAAAATTACTAGTATTCTATTGTATCTATGAAATCTTGTTTCTAAATTGTTACTTACTCTAATAGTAGTATTCTATTATATCTATTAACTATGAATTTATGTTCAATTATTGTTCCAGGAGGCAATGAAAGCTGACTTGGAGAATATGATCCCGCAGAAGTTTCTGAAGCTAACAATACCTGGATTGGTGATGTGTACTCTAAGCACAAAGGGCCAGAAAAAAAAGGACGTGTTAGATGCATTGGAAAAAGGATTTCTCTATCACAAGATATTGGACCTTCCGAGCAAAGAAATGAGAGTGCTGCTGATAGTAGAATAGCTGAACTGGAGAACAAGTTAACCTGTTTGTTAGCTGCTTTCAAACAAATGTGCCCGAATTTCTCAATGGATGATGCACAAGTTATGGCTTCAAATGGACAGGTAAATAATCTATCCTACTTCCATTCTGTTTTTGAACTGGCTAAGTTATACCCTGAATACTGGTTCGATTGCTCTGTTGGATCACTCATCGTCTAAAACTATTAAGCTAGTGTGCTAATAGGATTGAATTGTAGTAGCTTAAACTTTCTGTCTGTGGCTTTGATTGTACTGTCTGGAGCTCACACAACTGTCCATTCCATGCGTGGAAGCTTGATTGATTATGCTTCTTGGAGTGATTATAGTTTAATTTGTTAATTTATTGCTTGGAGCTAAGCAGTCACTGAGATTCTGCATGTGTCTTATTGCTGCTTCAGATTACATCAACTGTATGATTAATGGTTTTTTTTTTTCTGTGGGTGGCACTTGGTTAATTTCTGCTATTGTTAATTTCTGTTTGCAGGCAGGGAAGTTATAGTTGGTAGGTGGTTGGATTAGTAAGTAACCAATCAACCAGTGAGTGAGTGACATATGCTCCACTCCAGTTGAGTAGTATAAGATTAATCCAATTGTAATTTGTGGATCTATATGTGTATGTACGCAAGAATATTTATTGTTTGTCTGGTACATCGTTTTACTACTAGTCGTGTACCTGTTGTGGGTAGGCAAGGGATTTGTTGGTGAACATGGTTATGTTGGTTTTTGCCTGACAGAGTAAGTAGTGGACCAATTTGATTGATGGATGGGTCAGGTAACATAGCATTACACGTAAAATATACTCCTATTGTTTGGGTGTGTGGTCTGATGGGAAATGGGATTGTCATCTACCCTGCCCTTCTGTCTCTTTCCCAAAACCAGAAACTTGAAAGATGTTGCCAATTCTGATTGATCCTAATTCATAGTATTTAGTAGTTGCAACCTCGCATCAGTATCTCTGACTTGTTAGGACCTTCGTTTCTTTCTTTCATTTAACATGGGTTTTAATAATTGGTATGAATTCCTTCAGCTAGTCATTGTTGGTGGGTGGCACTTGGTTTTTTTTTCTTCCGAAAACAAGCTAGTCATTGTTGCTGTGAGTGGCACTGGTTTTTTTTCTTCTGAAAATGAGCTAGTCATTGTTGTTGTGAGTGGCAGTTGCTGGGTGGCACCAGTTGCTCAGACGTATTTACTTGAAACTAATCAGCTATTGCTTACTCATATGACAGTTTCTACTTCTTTACTTTTGTACTAGTTTCTACTTCTTTACTTTGCTCAGACCTCTTATCATATATGGATTTGTTGGTTTGTTGCTGTTTACAGTGCATTATTACTTCATTCAGTCAATTGTATGATTAATGGAATGGTTTCTTATTTATATGACAGATGGCTACAAGCTCAAATGCATCAGGGAGATAGTGTAACTTCAACAAAGGCTCAATAGATATGATAAAGTTCATACTGTTACATAGTTGTATGAATTGAAATATTTTTACAGCAACATAATAAGTGGTAGAGTTCTACCTATTGGAAACTTGTAATTTTTTACAGTTTGTCTAGTTCAAATGGTATAGTTTTTGTATGGATGAACATGTATGATACATTAAATTTCTATAAATAAAGCTTTCTTCTTTGTGACCTCAATGTGGTGCTCTTGTATCATAGTAGCTTGTGAGCATGAAAAAAAAAATATGTTGTATGGGTTTTACCAACAGAAACAAAGTGTTGGTATATACCACTTGTTTATAGTTATTATATCTGTTAGTAAAAGTTATAGTAATAGTAAAAAATGTTGGTATATGATCTAATACCAACTACGACGGATGTTGTATCCGTTAGTAAAGGTCTACAGTGACGGTGTTTGTGCCAACAGATAGAGTATCCGTTGGAGTAGGTATTTCGGGTCTATACTAACAGTTTTTGGACTTTACTAACAGATTTTTACCGTTGGTAAAAAGCGATTCATTTGTAGTGCCTCTTCAATCAGAGCAGCAGTGCAGAACAACTAGCCCTTAAGAGTCTTTCAGCTCGAGTCGCTTTTCACCCACCCTGGACATCCACTTCTGAGGGCGCGAACTTACATTGAAGAATCGGACAACTCCAACTTTAACGGAGGACGTGGACGACATGCGCGACAGACTCCTTGGCGATCCCCTTCGATACTTGCGCTCCAAACTCAAGTCGCTGCCCCATGACTTCACTTCCAATATTTTGGGCACGTTTAATTTTGTATGTAAGCTCAAGTGTGTAACAGCATTAGGCAAGGCATCCGAGACTATCCATTAGAGTGAGAGAGAAAGATTGTTGAGAGAGAAAGTATTTGAGAGATATTTGTGAGACTTAGTCAATCATCTTAGGTATTTATTACCTAGAGAGCACACATAAAACACTCCCCTTTACTCCTTGTTACGCATTGATCTAAGCCGATAGTAGAGCGAGTGTTGGATGAGACAGAATACTTCTGTCGAATCCCAAGATAGGAAGCTAGGTTGTAATTCACATTGAATTTTAATACAAGCAGAATCCTATCTTGTCAATTTTAAACAAAAGCTTCTGCTTCATTATCTTCTACAAACACTTGTTCTCGAAGCAGGGTAGGTCTGAGATTAACACCTCAGACCTACTCGGTTAGCACCCCGATCCCATCAAGTGGTATCAGAGCCTGCATTTGCTGACAAATCTCTCAAAATGGCGGAAATCTCAAACTCCAACAATAACAACAGGATGCAGGTGGAGAACCCTAAGCTAACCTCCACAAACTACATTATGTGGAAGAATGAGATGGAGTCGCACCTCCAGTCACTCAATCAACAACTCTGGAGGGTAGTGAAAAAAGGAAACTTTCCAGTGCCTGAAGGGAAAGATCCAAGCTCTTATACGGATGAAGAGCGTAGATGTGTCGAGCTAAATGCCCAAGCCGTACAGTTATTTACACAAGTCTTTCTCCACCCGAAAGAAGAAGATGTATCACATTAAGGTGGCAAAAGACATTTGGGATCACCTTCGAGCTGTTCACGAAGGCAGCACCGAGCTTCGGAAATCAAAAATACAAGAGCTGAAGATGGACTACGAAAACTTTGTAGGAAAGCCTGGAGAATCCCTTAGCGATATGCTCGCTAGATTCACTGAACTCACTGCTACTATGGAAGAGCTGCAGATTGGAGAGTCAAAAAAATATCAACAACAAATTTCTGGACAGCCTGGGTGAAGAATGGGCTGAGAGTGTTATCTCTACAAAAGCTTCCAAAAGCTTAGAAAAATGGACTTTGACCGATCTCAGGTCCTATCTTCAGTCCATCAACAAATATAAAATGAATGTTAAAAACGAGGTAATTCTTCTCACACAAATCACACAGGTTCTTATTCTAACGTGAATCAAGCCCTACAGGTAAGATGACACCGCCAGATATCTGCTCACCAGCATGAGTCGTTCCACTACGAGACCACTCCTTCCAATCAAGAACTAATACAACAACTGCGTGACACACTGATTGACGGCATAATCGAGGAAGGTTCTGCGAATACCTTTGACGAAATGGCCATGCTGGTCAAAAACTTCAGAAAAAATTCATGCGAGACCGATCTGAAAGGAATAGTCAAATCAGATCGGGCCAAAGCCAGAATCAGCCTTATCAATCATACAACAGAAATCAGCAAGGTAACACTGGAACAGGAGATCGAGTATGCTTTAAATGTTTGAACCAGGACACTATGCCAACAGCTGCCCATTAAAGAAGAAAGACGATCGAGAGCAATCGTCATTGGTAGCAAATGCAGCATGGGGAGACTCTGATTAGAAGAACTAGAGATCAGGACATCCGGTTTAATCTGCCTCAGGCTCACAAGAATCAAGTATGCAAGACTCCCTCTTCAGAGGTAACTGGAAATTTCTCAGAATCATGTGTTCCTTCTTTAGATTTGTCTACTTACTTCATAGATCCCAATCATCCTGAATTCGATTTAACCAGAAACAGAAAGAATAGCTTTACTTATGAAGAAATTCATGTGCTAAAAGATCATGTCAACGACCCTCTCAAACTCCAAAAGTCTGAGCAAAAAGTTGAAAAACTTGAAAGTGAGTTAAGAAACGCACATAGTCTTATCAGCTCCTTGAAAAATCAAGTCACATCTTTACAGAAAAATAAAACAAAAGCCAAACTTCCTGAAAAATTCTTCAAACCAATCACCTTCGTTCGAGAGGTTGATGCCATGCAAAAGCCAAAATTCATTGAAAACAAACTTCGTGAATCAAATGAAAGGCAAGCCAAACTCGAAAAAGAAATTGACTCCCTAACCATCGCCCTCAAAAAGGCACAGATGGATT
>CM041782.1:38924405-39002699 GCA_023374045.1 Limonium bicolor | reverse complement strand
AACTTCAGTTTAACTGGAAGTATCTATAATTTATTTAATGCCTCTGATGATCATAATATTGAGTTAACTGATTGGGTCATAGATACAGGAGCATCTGATCATATGTGTGGAAATCTCAGTGTTTTCAGTGATGTTACTTTGCTTGATAGACCTCACACTGTTGGGATGCCTGATGGGCACCCACAGTTAGTCAATTTGATAGGAAATGTTAAAATTAACAACCTGATAACATTGAGAAATGTTATGTTTGTTCCAAGTTTTAAATTTGGATTGATTTCTGTTAGCAAATTGTCTGAACAAATGAATGCCAAGATTTGTTTTGATTCTGCTGGATGTTTCTATCAGGCTTGTGAACAAAGTGAAGAACTGAAGATTGGTCAGATGCTTAGAGGGCTGTATATTCTTGATAGATTTTGTGATAAGAAAGGAGGTTATAATCCCCTAGTTAATTCTGTAAAGAATGATTCTCACTGTAATAACTCCTTGAGCTTGTGGCACCTTAGACTAGGACATCTACCAAAAGAGAAAATCTCTAAGTTGGGGCTAGTTGGAGAGATTAAATGTGAAAAATCTTTTGTATGTGAACCATGCAGTAGGGCTAAAAGCCACAGATTGTCTTTTCAATCTAGTTCAATAAAAGCTAAAGACATTTTTGAACTAATCCATATTGATTTATGGGGTCCCTATAATGAATATACTCATGACGGTTTTTGCTACTTCCTCACAATTGTAGATGACAAAAGTCGTGCCACATGGACACACTTATGCAAGTCCAAATCTGAATGTTTTGGTTTAATTATAAGTTTCATTTCCATGGTTGAAAAACAGTTTAAGAAGAGTGTTAAATGTGTAAGAACTGATAATGCCCACGAGCTGGGAAGCTCAAAGGTAGGAATTGAATATTTTAGGTTAAAAGGTATTAGACACCAAACAACTTGCACTTACACACCACAACAGAACGGTGTTGCAGAACGGAAACACAGACACATTTTGGAAACAACTCGTGCTCTGATGTTTCATTCTCTTATCCCCAAGAAATTTTGGGGAGAAAGCATTCTTTCTGCCATGTTTCTAATTAATAGGATGCCTCTCACCAGTATTAACAATAAAACACCTAAACACCTTTTGAAATAATTCATGGAGAAAAACCAGACTACTCCATACTTAGAAGTTTTGGGTGCCTCTATTTTGCGAATGTCAATAAGGATCAGCATGATAAATTCTTATCAAGATCTGTCAAGTGTGTTCTCTTGGGGTATGCACAGAATAAAAAGGCTTATAAACTTTATGACTTAGACAACGACAAAGTCATTTTTAACAGAGATGTTCTGTTTCATGAGAAAGTTTATCCTTTCAGATCTGTTCAAGGAACTGATTTTGATACTCCACCAAGTGATTCCTTTTTGTTTGAGAATGATTGCTTTCCTTTTATTAACATTGATGCAAGTGATGAGAATATAAGACGGGACAGACAGGATAGACAGGACAGCAACAGAGAAGAAGAAAACAAAGAGAGTTCTCAAGATTCTACAGATGGCATTTCCACTGAAGAAAATGTTATTGAAGAACCTGCTCCAGAAATCACACCAAGGGAGGATGCCATAGTCAGAAAATCAGGAAGGTCCAGACACCTTCCCAAATACCTAGAAGACTATGAAGTCGGATTGACAACTGTGAAAAAAGATAAGTTCCTCACTAAATCTTCTGTAGATGTCTTCTCTGAAATATTAAATGACAGAATTTCTGCTGCTTGTTCTGTCAATGTTTATGATACTGAAATTGATCCTGATCCTCTTGTAATGGATGATAAAGATAGCATAGTTAGAGCTGATTGCCTGTTGCTCACAGTAGGAGTCATTTCCTCAGAACAGAGTCACCATACATGCTTGCATGCCAGTCTCAATAGTGAAACTGAACCTAGCTGCTATGAAAAGGTTGTTAGTGATCCAAGGTGGAAAAGGGCCATGGAAGAGGAAATTCCTAGCACTAGAAAAGAACAACACATG
Source organism: Limonium bicolor (assembly GCA_023374045.1). NCBI lineage: Eukaryota > Viridiplantae > Streptophyta > Magnoliopsida > Caryophyllales > Plumbaginaceae > Limonium > Limonium bicolor. The sequence continues at coordinate 39,000,693 of CM041782.1, read as the reverse complement.
GGATCTTATAAAAGCTCCAAATGGTATTAAACCTGTTAAATGCAAATGGGTCTACAAGATTAAACATAAGGCAGATGGTAGCATAGAAAGATTTAAGGCTAGGTTAGTTGCAAAGGGGTACACTCAAAGGTATGGCATAGACTACATGGAAACCTTCTCTCCTGTGGTTAAATTTACTACTATCAAAGCATTAATCATTGTAGCTACAAAGAGGGATTGGGTAGTTAGTCAGTTGGATTTAAATAATGCTTTCCTTCATGGGGACTTAGAAGAAGATGTATATATGGAAATCCCTCTAGGTCATAAAGAGGAGACATCTGGAAAGTTATGCAAACTGAACAAATCTTTGTATGGCCTGAAACAGACTTCTAGACAGTGGCATCACAAGTTAAGTATTCTGCTTAAATCCTTAGGTTTTATACAGTCCCTTAACGATTATTCCTTGTTCATTAGAGTGAGAGGAGAGAAAGTATGCTATCTTGCAGTTTATGTGGACGATATCCTGCTAACAGGAAATGATCATACACTGATTGAATCTGTTAAGAGGGCACTGAACCGGAAATTTAGGATTAAAGATCTGGGCAGATTGAATTACTTTCTAGGGATGCAGTTTATTCACACAATAGAAGGTGTTGTTCTTATGTAGAAGAAATACTGTGAGGATTTACTAAAGGAATTCAATACATCTGATAATAAAGTCTCTATCAGTCCCCTCAATACTAACTTCAGACTTATGAAAAATGAAGGGAAACCTTTGAAAGACCCTTTTACTTACCGCAGGTTGGTAGGGAAAATTAGCTACCTATCCCACAGCCGACCAGACCTTTGCTTTACAATACAAGTTCTGAGTCAATTCCTTGGTAGTCCCACAGATGTGCATTTTAAGGCTGCTTTGCATGTGTTGAATTATATTAGAGGAACTCTAAATTATGGATTGCTGTTTAATTCAAAGAATGATTTTTCCTTGACAGCTTTCTGTGATTCTGATTGGGCAGGATGTCCAAACACAAGGAGACCTATCAGTGGCTTCTTTATACAGCTTGGAGGATGTCCTCTCTCATGGAAGTGCAAGAAACAGGCTACCGTGACTTTGTCCTCTACAGAGGCGGAATACAGAGCGATGAGGAGTGTAACTGCAGAACTCAGTTGGATAACAAGGCTGGTACATGAACTGGGAGTAGAGAACATTATTCCAGTTCCCGTGAAGTCTGATAGTCAAGCTGCCATATACATGGCACGCAATCCAGTCCTCCATGAGAGGACAAAACACATAGAGCTGGACATCCATTTCGTTAGACAAAAACTGCAAGACGACATGATTAAGTTGGAGTTCGTGAGTTCCAAGGAGCAGCTTGCAGATGTGTTAACAAAGGCCCTGCCAGGAAAGGCTTATCCGTTGCAAGTCAAGAAGATGGGCTTGAAGACAGAAGTAAAGTAGAGCAGCGGCCGGTGGAAACATAGTGTTTTCAAATCTTAGAAGGCTGCTCCTTCTAAGCTTTGAGGGGGGCTGTTAGATTATATTATTATGTTATGTTATATTAGTCTGTTTAGTAGTTTAGTGGTACGCTGTCGTTTTAGTTCCTAGCTCTGTTGACCGTTGGTCTTGCTGGTATAAGGCTAAGTATTGACAGAGTAGAGCTTAGACTGGTGTGGTGAATGTTCTGCGATTTCTAGGGTTTCTTCTGTATTCTCCTTCTTCCTTCGTGAATGATAATCCAAGCCTTCCACGTTGTGTAAACCAGTCTCGATTATTTTTCAATATCAAGGATCATATATCTCTTTCCTTTACGGTCCGCTTCTTGCCGTCTAGAGCTTTGAGCATCATCATCAAGGCCGATGTCCAACAATTGAGCCAAGGCCCATTTTTTGGAGATCCAACCAGGCTGACGTTGACCGCTATTTCCCGCTTGTTCGACATGTATGGACATGAAGCCCTTGGAGGTCGAAGGCCTTTACTAAATAAGCGTCGAGATAATTTGTTACATACATCCAGGAGAAGACATCTGTAAGAGGATCAATCAATAAACTTATCAAACTCGCACGAGCGAGGTATGTGTTAGTGCTCATCCATTTCCATAAGAAACTTCCTCGTAGCCTAGGATTCTCTTGTAGGGGCAACAACTTGAGTCGTGGAGGAAATGGCCGCACCCCAAGCATATTTCGGGCATGTTGTAGTAGGTGACAGTGAAAACCAAGTCCAAGCCATTGTAGTGGATTTAAAGAGAGCGAAGAATAGGGAGGTGTTAATTGAGTTGAACCTTCAGCTGAATGAACCACAAACACCCTACCGATGTGTTCTCCATGATTCCCCAAAAGCGGCCGATCATGGTAGTTGTTTTCTCTCAGAAGATGAGCGTTCGAAAGGAGAGCGGCACGTCAAAAATACGAGTTCGAAAGGAGAGCAGCACGTCAAAAATACGAACCCTAAAGGGAACCCATTTGAAACCTTGCTCGTCAAAAGGAATCTGGAAGTCTGGCTGCTGAAGAGCAAGGAGTCGATTGGTCACTAACCACGGACCCCGCACTAGGATTGCACTCATGGTGGATGTAGAAGCAAATTCAAAGAGGTAAAGGCTAAGGCCGATATTGTCATACCTAAAGTTCCCGAAGCGGAACCACAAGTGGTGGAGAGTGATGTAGAGGCATCCGTGCATCCACGGGCTCAGGGAGAAGTTTCCCCAGCAAGCAGTGTTCCATCACAAATCCTTCTAGAATTTGTGTTTGTGTTGTCGAGAGATTGAAGTTGAAAGGCAGCAAGCAAGATGTCGAGAGAATAGGCGAGGGAGACGAATAGAATAGACAAGGGAGACGACCAGATGCATGAGGTTAGAGTAGATATCAGGCCGCTTAAGAAGAAAGACCAGATATAGTGATCTGACATAAATACCCCAATCTAAGAGAGAAAACATGCAAGAGAGTAAGTATGATTTTGTTTAGAGGGACAAGACAACATTTGCAGGTAGCGGTCGAATGAGAAGAGAGGGCGCATGTAGAGATTAGGGTGCTAATTATTAGCCTAGTGATGTGGCGTGCAAGGTGACGGGGAAGGAAAAGAAGGGGAAGACGGGAGCAGCAGGGGTCGGCGAGTTACAAAAAGGCCGACACGCAAAGGCGAAGCTAGGTGTTGAGTTAAGTGGGCCTGGTCCCCAAATTTTGAAAATAAAATACATAGAGTCCAATATATTTTATAATGTGGTCCCTCTAATATTTTATTATGACCCCACTCAAATTCCAAAAGCTGGCTCCACCTGCCGACTCGTGTCACTCGACCACATTTTCACTTTCTACAGTTCCTATCTTCCGTTTGATCAATATATAGGTGTTAATCTTGAGCATTCAATTTGTGGGCTAAAAAAAGATTAAATATTAATCTCTCGTGAAAAGCTCCCACAGAAAGGGACATTAAGGCTCCATTTTATATCTACCGAGCATGCACGTCAAACATTGAATATTTGGATTTCGGACAAAAACGATGAATATTTGGTAGCCGACTAGCCGCCAAGCATATAAAGCCAGATACGGCATTAACAAAACAATCACCATCAATACCTACAAGTTAGAACAAACTACATCTAAAATACACAATTGGCAGTTTCTGTATCAATATCAAAGTGGGCTAACCGCTATTCGACAAGATCGAGTTGTAATTTTCTACATCAAGTCTCACGAATTTCAAACACCCCTAATAATGCTAATCTATAGTATGGCTCTGGTTTCATGTTCCACTTTATAAGTAAATCAAATTAATGACGTTGGTCAATATATAGGATAATGAAACAGCCTCTTCCGGTCTGTCTTCTCCGGCTCATAAGTGCCAAACATCAAAAGACAAGTAAGTGCATACAAATTAGTTGAGTTACATGAACGTTTTTTTTTTATTAATTTCTTTGTTCCGTGCTGAATAGTCCTTTCGATACACGATGTATGTGTACCCCTTATTTGAAGACAATGGGGTGAGTAAAAGAAACCCCTTTTGAGGTACCTTCTACAACAGAGGACTCCACCATTAAAAACCCCACCATTGACCTCAATAGCACCTTCTTTGAAGCTACATAATTATATTATCAATCGATCAACAATCTCATGAATTTCCTAAACTGAGTGTTCATTTTTAGTGCACTGAGATTGAGGTTTAGTGGAGTAAAGTTAATCGAGGCCAAATATGATGAATATCACCTAAGTAGGGTTAAATAAGGTGACGCTCAAAATTTTATTTAACTCATCCGAGGTTAAATGAGAAGAACCTGGGTATACCTTTATAAATAGTGTTCATTTAAACAAAAAAATCTCACTTTACATTAGCATTTTGATGTGGTAAAAAGGTAGACTGGGCAATAGTGATCCGAATCCAAAAACCAAACCAATCCGATCCGAATCCGGATCTCAATCGAAAACCAAAACCTGAAATATGATCTGAAATCTGAAACAAATTGACCCGGACCAACCGAACCGTATTATTGTAAAACTGAGAATAAACCACAATCCATAGTTATCCGAACCAAAGTCATCCAATCCAAAATTGACCGAACCGAAGTCACTCATAACATAATGATGACCCGAAATCCGAAGTGACCCAAACCGAAACCAACCGTAAATCAATCAAACCAAACCCAAACCAAATCCAGTGTGACCCGAAAATCTATATATTACATTAACTATAGGCGATCATAAGGATGAAATAGAATGTTCATACCACATCTTTATTTTGAATACAAATGAGTATTTAACATTTGTATGATACAACATTAAACAATACCCCACAATACTACCATTATACCATAATCTCTAGTACCATAACATTAAAATACCGAACAATGTTTGCAATGAAGTATCATGGGGTTTTGGTCAAAAAAGAGACATGAATATTAATCAGCTGATAGGCAAATTTTGCTTTAAGGATGTGAAAAGAACCTATAAAAGAAAAATAAAAATACCGTCATTAACTCATAACTAAAATTATTTATAAGCAAAGTTAGGTATCAATTCCAAAAAATTGAGTTCAATCAAAAATCAAATTCAATTTTGGAGAAAAAGTACCAACTGTTAATACTCTTTCACCGTCTTGTCCCCCATCCAGTATTTCAATTTTAAAAAATTCTACCTCTAACTATATATATTCACCAGTGAATGCGGCGGCTGACCAACCCAGTCCTGCCAATATTCTTTCCGCTCAGCCTGAATTTGAACAGTCAGTGAAATACCCCAAACCTTAATGCGTTAATTAATTATGTAATAATAATTTTCTAAGGCTAATTAAGTCCTTAAGATCCTTGGTGAAGAAATGAAAACCAAAAAGAAAAAGAAAATGCGTAAAAGTCACAAAACGTGAAAATGCGTATTTAATTATTTTAGGAGGTACATAACCTCCATTAGGGTTATAAATATATTTTTACACCTTAATTACACATTAATAACATGTGGGAAAAATCCCGGAAGAAAACGGATTCAAATAATGCGATTAAAACGTTAACGGAGTCTTAAGGCGCGTTTTTTCGAGAAAACCCGAAAACGTGACCTTAAACAGTTAAATGACTCCGTAAAAAATAATAGTTGATTATGTAACAATAATTAAACATTAATGGGAGTTTAATAACCATTAAAATTAAAGGAACGAGAAAATTCTGGTAAACAGTCCCGGTTAGTGAATAGTACTAAACCGGGTGAATAAACGAGCGTTTTCTGTTAAAAGACGAAAAACGCTCCAGCGTGCTTATATTAGTGGGCCGGTTTTATTTATGTAGACAGCCCACTCACATGTGACTAGTTAACTAATTAATTAAGTCAAGAGAGAGCCAAATAACAAAGGGCACAAATACCCCTCTCTCTCCCTCTCCTTCCTTATTTTCTTTTTCCCCTCTCTCCTTCCTTATTTTCTTTTCCCCTCTCTCTCTTCTCTCTTTCCTCTCTTTCTCTCCCAGCCGGTCTCCCTCCTCCCTCTCTGCGATGGAATTCTCCAACCCAAGCTAACTATGGCTTCCACCATTCCTCTTCATCCCTAAGCTCCATTTGAGCTCCGAATCAAAAACAAATCACATATTCTTCTTCCTCTCATCTTCCTCTATCATCCTCTCTTTTCAAAATTCCAAAAGGATGAAGTTGACCTCCATGGGTTTTCCCATTTGAAGTGAAAATGGCACCAAAGAGAATTGTAGTCTCCTCTTCCTTCCAAGGTAAAGATTCCCAAGAAAAACTCATTTTTCCTTCATCTCTTGGTGTAATCGATTTTTCACCATTTTGATACCTTGTTTTCTTCTTGTTCTTGAGCTCCAAATGACCCTTCAGTGGTGGAGTAATTTCCTTCTTGATTCAAGGGTGAGAATCCCTCTTAAAAACTTCAAAAAGGTAAACCCTAACTTTGTGTTCTAGCCCTTTTGTTGAATTGAGATATTCCAAGGGTTTAGATAATAAATTAAGTGTGTTTGTGTGTTCTTGGATGTTGGGATGGAGTTTGGAAACTCCATACCCTCTGGACCGATTTTTGGAGAAGATGAGGAGCAAGAGGTGAATTTAAGAGACTTGTAAAATTAAGGTAAGAAAACTACCTTAAACCTTGTTATAAATTGTTTAAGTGTTTGGGATGGGTAAACAATTTAATGAAACCGAAATTGTGAGTTGAAATCTATGTTGAAATGTGTTTAGTTGGTGTTGGAGAGGTTTGTGAATTAATGTTGAATTGAGGGCCTTAAGAGCCAATTATTGTGAGTTGTGATTGATAAATGTGGTTAGTGAGATTATGGAGATTTTTGGTGGTTATGTTGTTGTTGATGAGATTTGAGGATTTGTAATGTGTTGTTAGGACCCTTGAAAGGGTGTGGCTAGATTAGGGATGAGAAGATGTATATTGATGAAATGGAGATGTAAAGTTTATGGGGAGGTTATGGCATAATTTTAATGGAAAATGAGTGCTTGGTGATGGATTGATGGATGAGAGAACTTAGGTATTGAATTGGGTTGTTTGATGTTGAATAGAGTGGAGTGTTGGACTTGTAATGGTGGACAAATAATGGAGATAAGAGAGTGCAAAATCTGTAGCATGATGGTGAGGAAACACTTTTGGGCATAGTGGTTATCATAATTATGAAACACCACTTAGAGGAACTAAAGAGAAAACATTGTAAGTGTTTGTGGAGTTATAAATTGAGTTTTTTGGTTGTTGTATGAAGGGTAAATGTGCCAAATGATGTTGGAACACATTAGGAGGCTTGAGGAGAAGTTTGGAAAAAAATTGGACAATTTTGGGCAAATTCTGGTGGCGTCCGACCCAGGGGTCCGACCCACAGTTGGGTCGGACGGCCTCTGTTTGATCACCCGTAAATGTTTCTGTAATGGTCCGACCCAAACAGTGGGTCGGACATGGGTCGGACGGGAGAGAATTAAAGACCGGAGATGCTTCTGTAATGGTCCGACCCAGAAGGTTGGGTCGGACATGGGTCGGACGGGAGAGGTTAAAAGACGGTAATGTTTCTGGAATGGTCCGACCCAGAAGGTTGGGTCGGACATGGGTCGGACAAGGTATAGGTTTTCAGACCCGAAGGTTACTGGAAGGGTCCGACCCAGTGGTGGGTCGGACGGTGGGTCGGACAGACCAAAAACCTACAAAAAAAAATTGAAAAGAAAACGACAAATGTAGTTAACCCTAGGGGGTATAATGAAGGTAATCTAGGGTAAGTCTAGGCATTTAAAACATGTCATGTAATCATGTAAAACACTTATCAAGCTTGAAGTTAAGTGAATAAATTAACCGACATTATTAATCATGTCTAGGAGCTACGTTGGCGGGACTCGTACGCAGCAAGGACCAAGGTATGGTTTTCTTGCAACCTGTGTCCTACCGGATTACACCGGCTTGTATGCCAATGTGTTTTTCTGTGTGTTTGCCACCTTGCAAGATAAAGCATGAAATGAGTTTACAGTAATTCACTATTGTGGCGTAATTAATTCCGATACCGCTTAACCTTGGTTATGTGTTAAATAATAGTTAACCGACTTTAGGTTCACGTAAGAGATCGGTATTCGGAATAAACGTCCCGACCCATGGGAACGTTCTAACTACGGCTATCCGTGCGTTAGTGTATGTTGTGATTATGTGTGATGTATGTGGCTCGTTGGATATGTTGTTGTTGTTATTGAATACAATTATTCATGTTTGTTAAAAGGGATATTACTCCCCAGATGTGTCTAACCGAGTTAGTAACACTATGTGATGTATGTATGTGGTAAGTTCCATAAGGGAACCTCTAACTAATAAGTATATGTTATGTACGGAGAGGAATCCGGTTGTTCCGGTCGCGCGTGTTGTTTGGGAGTTAATACATATATGAGGATTAACTCCCATCCTGTTATGTTAGGGTTGTTTTCCTTCATTGGATTTCGACCTCCCACTAGCTTAGCCAAAGCTTACCTACCCGACCTCCACATCGGGCTAGGAGGGAAATTATGTATAATGTTGGTAGGGTGTCGATGCCTAAGTTCGCTTCGACTCCCTCTTTGTTATGTTACGGTTGTTCTTCCTCCTGGAATTACAACCACCCACAAGCTTAACCAAGGCTTACCTACCTCATCACTATTGGAGCTAGGGGGAAATTGTGTATGTTGTGATCGGTCCTATATGAGGCCGCCGCTCAAGTAAAGAAAATGTACGTATGTTGTGCTTGGGCTTATATCACCCCGGCACTCCCTAAGTAAAGTTTATGTACTCTAAGAAGAGAGAAACTAAGTTGTGTATGCTACAAATCGAAGTGTGTTGTTATGTTGTGTGTGCTAACCTTGTGTTTGTAACCCATTGATGGATGTTTGATCATAAGCATGTTACATGTGAGTTTGTGTATGCTTGAAATAAAATCAATCGCATGCTAAGACGACAATTAGTTGTGCGTGGCCCGGTAGCATGCGGGCTGCGGGATTACCATACCAGCAAAGGTGCTGACCCCCTTTGGGGGCTCCCATTACTTTACAGGTACAAAGGAGCTGGAAGCCGTTCGAGAGTAGGACGGGTAGTTGTTGTACATGGGTAGACATTCAAATTGAACATGTATGGTAGGTGTAGTAAGACCGAAATTGTATCGGCGTTGGTTAGTAAGTACTCGGTGCAGTTGTAATATAAGTGTAAGATGTATGTTGGACATGGAACGGATTAATGTGTAGATGCTCGGGAGTTTAGTCCATCAGACCGGTACGATGTATGTATGTTAGCCTTGTTAGCCACGTGGGTGGCTAACGGCGTGTAACACCAAAGAGTCGAGTTATGTGGTGAGTTGTGATTTCCGCTGCAAAGTATTGTTAAGTGTGTTATTTGTAGTTGGGGTGTTACAGTCAGTCAACCTTCCTGACTCTCCTTTGACCGACATACAAGACACATTTATCCCAGAAACTTTAAATCCACTACCAGCAGAGGTCATTTTTCAAACTTCTCATAATTCTCTCCTAGTCTCCTCTCCACCAATAAATTTGGAAGTTTTTCTCTCTTCGAGCCTCACTAATTCTAGCTCCACAACTCATTACCACCCCTCCAACCCTGTCACTCCTTTTCCAACCTCTTCACGCCCAACCCTAGCTGAAGCCAAAAAGTGTTTGGACTTTTGTAAATCTCTTAATTGTCGCTATCCTAGTCCAGAAATATCCATTCAAAATTTTGTACATATTTTGAGAGGAAGCAAGAGGGTCGAGGACAAGATCAGCATTCAACCAAATGGCAAATCTAATATCATTTCAAAACATCAGAGGCATCAACAGAAAAGAGAACTGGGCAATGCTATGACGAGAAGTAAAGGATGCCGGGTCAAGCATAATGGCGGTTCTAGAAACCCACCGGTTGCAGCCACTAGATAGGTGGCACTATATTTGGGGACAAAGAAATAATGGAAACACGATAGAAGTCCCCACATCTGGTCAATTTGGAGGCCTAGTAGTCATGTGGAATCCCAGTATTGTAAACATCCTATATTCTTGCCAGAAAGAACGATGGATAGCGATCGAAGTATCATGGCCCACTAATTCCTTTGTAGGTTGTGTAGTTTTTGTATACACACCAACCCAGCCCAAGGCTCGAAGACAGATATACAAAGAATTATTGAGTTACAATTTCAATAGCCCAGTTTCTATTGGTAGGCGATTTTAATGAAGTTTTTCGGGGTAGTGATCGAAAACGTGGTAATGACTCCCTCAGAGCAAGAGGCGTGAAGGACTTGGGTTATTTGGAATAAGCGTAACAAGATTTTCTTTGAAGATACCCTCCTCTCATGGTCAGATGCAGCTGGGATGGTCAAGCTGAGGTGTTTGGAATGGTGCCGCCATGAGAGTCTTCCTCCGGACCATGTTATCTTATCTTCTAGAAATTTGTTTACTCTTTTATTTATAAAGTAGTATAATTTTCTTGTTTTCTATCTTTTCTTTTTATTTTGGCGAGAAAGGCTATATGCCGAAGTATTGCCTTTGTAAATGGGATTCCCAGCACTTATAAAAAAAATCAAAAATCAAATTAAGTAGAAAAACAAAGGGAAAAAAAATATAAAACAAGTATAGTTATTTCGTAATCTTTGAGTCATTAGAGATTTATTTTAAAATAAAAGTTCAAAGATTTGATTAGTGTTTTCTTTAATTTATTTGTTAATGAAATATAAATATGTATTTAATTTATCTTTTATAATCATTTATCTTCTTCTAAAATGTAATGTATATATTTTGTTTATAAAAGCTTTCTTCAATGATACATAATCATTAGTAAATTCAGTCTTAATTTTTTCAAAAATTGTATTAAACTAAAATCTTCTATTAAATAGGTTGGTGAAGAAAAAAATAGATGAACATTAAGGTGGGAAGTTACTAGTTTCTAAATATTTAATAAAATGTTTCTATTTTCAATTAAGTGTTTACTTTAATTTAACTCAAGGACTAGTTAATATATTAATCACTAGTTAAAATATAAAAAATAAATGTAAATATAATATTCCTCATGTCAAGTTGTAATTGAATTAAGGAAAGATGGTACATTACCCTCACAAATAGGAGGGGTACCAAAGTAGTCAACATTAATAGATTGAAAAAACAAGTTACTTCACTTTGATACAAATTTATTATCTATCGACAAACATCCTTTATTTATACTCCATTCAAAATAATGAAACTACTAAATAAACTAAAACTACATCAATGTTAGAAATAATATAATTAGTGGATGTACATCCAGTCATCCTTTGGTCTACCTTAGACCTTTCGTCTATGTAACTCCCATAACCTCTCCAATATCTTCATTAGTAGATCTTTGATCTTTTGCTTTCCTAGCTACCACTCAAAGGTTCGAAACATATACTATATAAGGATGTACAATGAAATGATAAGATGAATGCCAATTACGTCTATCTTGTCTACTATACTCTCTTCTATCCTTTTAGTGTTATAACACTTTATCAACATGATAGACTCTACCAAAATATATTCTTCCCTCTATCATACACCATAGACAAAAAAATACTAAGTCGTTTTTCCTCACTATGACTTTTCAGATGATGGTTATTGTTTATCTTTAATCCTACCTGAAATCATTGTGCTTTGTCAAGAATTTGTGATACCGAAGAGTTTTATATGTTGAAGCCGCATTTGATGGGTACTCTAACGATTCTAGAAGGTGTATGTAAGCTTAATAAATTTTATCGGCATAGTCATATTAATAGATAGGTAAGTGAGATGCAACATTTAAAATAATTTATATTTTTGAGTATACGTATATATGAGTTTTCTATACGAAGAGGGGTGCTATGATATATATGGTGGAACTGTCATTTCATGGTGTTCAATGAAGCAGTAGTAAATGATTTAGGGAGGTTTAGAGTGTTAAATTGATGTTAAAACAGGTTTAAAAGCTTAGGAAAAGATTAGGGAAGAAATGGGTGAAAGAATGGAGTTGGAATAGATTTTGAAATGTTAAATCTGTCAAAAGTGTAGCAGGGTCCGGGACTTAGGTCCAGGACCAAGACCCGGACCACCCCCAAATTAATAACCGAAAGTTCATGTTTTGACAGGTCGGGACATAAGTCCTTGTCAATTTCCCGGACCAACCTTATTTTTCAGCCGAGAGTTCACCCTTTACCTTGGTCCGGGACTTAGCTTCTGGCTAAAGACCCGGACCACCCCATTATTTTACACCGAGAGTTCAACCATGCATTGGTCCAGGACTTAGGTTCCTGCTAAGGTCCCAGACCACTCACAAAAATCACCCGAAAGTTCAGTTAAGGTCTGGTCCGGGACTTAAGTCCCATACAAGGTCCCGGACCAACCCAAAAATCCTTCCGAAAGTGTAAAACTTGAATTTTAGGATGAGGATTTGAATGATAATGATATTATAAGTTAACTAAGACTTGATTAATGATGTTAAATGGTTATTAAGGGCTTTAAACAAGCTTAAGAAATGATGGGAGGTAAATAACTTAAGTGTGTAAGTTGAATACCAAGAGTTAGGTATTGTAAGTCGGGAAACGTTAAAGATGAAACGAGCTAGGTTAATTATAGATAATTAACCGTACGGTTCTGTGATATGTTATAGGACCCGATTAGTCGAACCTTGAAGGGAATAGAAAGTCCGAGATCGACGGTGAACGGTATGATTTTCTCATGCCCTGTATGCTAACCAGGCTACCTCGGCTTGTTTGTTTGTGTGTTTATGTGCAATCACCTAAACAAGATAAATGCATGTAATTGGTTTATCGCATTTTCTAATATCTTGTAATGACCATGCCTTGCTTGAGTTGTGATTGGAACTTGGAGTGTTTGTTTGGTTGGCTGATTGATGGCGAACCCTTGATTGATTGATTGTGGGCCTCTCGCTAACTCCTTAACTTGGTGACTTTGCTAACTTTGAGAATTTGGGAAATTGGAGTTTGTGAGAAGCCCAATATAGATTCGGCCACGAGTGAGGATGAGGTAACAAGAGAGATTGTTAACCAAATCCTGGCCTAACCATCCCACCATGGTCCAAACCCCTTAAATGGGTAGCAACCCGGGGAGGTAAGCCAACTTGAAGCCCGGTGGTGGGATAGTCTTGTCCCTGCCCGGAGGTCATACCTACTTGACTTGAGAATTATTCAGAGAAGGATAATTGATTGAGAAAAGATCTTGGCTTGTGTGAGTTAATGATCTTGAGTAAAGAGAAAATAACATCCGATTAACGCGGATGGTAATTGGGCTAACAAGTGTGAAGCTCGATTGAGATGTGAATAGTTGATTGATGTGTTGTGAAACATATGCCTTGCTTGAACAGTATGCCTATATAATTGTCGCATGCATGCTTATGAATTCATGTATCTTAGCATGTTGTTTCATATAAAACGAACTCCATGTTGACGACTAATTAGTTGGCGTACCCCCGTTAGCACGCGAGGTATGTGAATTTCATATGCAGCTTTTGTTGAGCCCCTTAGGGCGCTGTTTTTATTGCAGGTACTAGAAATGGTTTATGGTTGGAGAACGACCCGAATGCACACTTGCTAGATTAGCTTTTTGATTGATGTACCGAATTGTACACGGCCTAGAGCTTTCTTTTGTTTAGCCGGTGTACCGTGTGGTACACCCGTTTTGGATTTTGAGATTTGTAAACATTGTGAGACATGGTTAGTTATTGAACACTTAGCACTTTTGTAGACATTGGGAATGGTTGTAATTTGGATTAACCCTTAGCCCTCGGTAATCACTTTTGGATATTGTTGTGCGAACATGATGTAAGTATTGTTGGAGTTGGTTACAATTTGAATTTCGTAACTCGGTATTTTCTTTTCTATCAACCGTCACTATTTGAATTTGAAGCCTTGCTAGTCGTATGGGCGGCTAGCGGCGTGTATCACCCGCCGTTTGGTTTGATTATCCCGCTGCGATTAGATTAGAGACCGTGACGATTAGACGATATTAGAGGATTAACGGTAGGGGTGTTACATAAACATAAGTTACAACCGATGCTTACATTCGTACTTTAAAATTTTGTTAACCCAGCCAAACCTGAATAAGTCATCCGAAATGACCCATAACCTAAAAACCGAATATCTCAAAGACTAAAGTCATCCGAACCTGAAACCAACCAAACCAAATCACCCAAATATAATTTAAACCAGATGAATCTGACCCAATCCAAATCAATTATTAAATAATTATAATTAACCCGACCCAAAATGAACCAAACCTGACCAATTGCCACGAATTGTAAGGTCTAATATCTATCACTCGTCTACTTGTAGGGCTCTCTTTATGTCAATTGAATTTAATTACACTGAATTGCTTCAAAAAAGTATAATAAAAATAATCACACTTCGGGTAGCTAACAGCAATTTAATAATGATCATGCTTGTGCTAAATAATTATAAACTATAATGCTGGAGGTTCTTATTGTCTTGTAATTTTTGTGGGCTTTCACATTAATATCTCCTTAAAAGAAGAGAGACTACCCTCCCCGACATCCCACAATCTTTGACTCGAGACCTGCTGCCTACGCCACTGACTGCTGCTGCTGAGGTGACTTATATAGTCAACCAATGGGATCGTATAAGTGTGTGCTTGTTCAGTGATTGGATCGCGTGATCACAATCGTCCAACTCCGATCAAGTCCACCGTCGTGATTTTTTTTTCTCTTAATTCACTTTTATTCTGCTGTTTGAACTTTGAAGCATACCTTGGGCTTAAACATTTATAGATTTGCTAGCTTTATCTTATTTTTGATCTCGCTTAATCAACATGACAATAATTTAATAACAAAATATAGAAAATAAAATATAATGTAAAAAACATAATAAATTACTTATTGTGTGCAACTTATTCTTAAATAATGTACGAGCTAAGAGAAAAGCTTAAAAGGAGCATTGGACTCAAAACCATTATTCAGCTTATTTAATCTGAGATTTTTTGTTTTAAAAATGTTTCTTTTAGGATACCTTGTTTAAATGAGTATGAAAATTTCTACAAATTAATCACAATAGTAAGGTCCATATATACTAAATTAGTTGTAACTATGCATGGGTTTAATTAATGTACACATCACCTAGTCGAATTTCTTATATACTAAAGTCTATTGTCAATATTTTTGGTATTTGTTGATGATTTCTATAATTTCGTTATTTTATTAGTATAGAACCCCAAGAAACCTTTGAATCTCGTGTTAGCACCCAATCCCAACGTATAATACATTCTAAGACACATTAAAAACTGTCTAACCAAACTTGAGCCTCTTCAACTCACCAACCAAATGGCAACCCAAAGGCCAAGAACGAAACAAACAACATTATGCCATAACACGTCCAGGCAAAAAGGGGTCAAGACTCGAGAACTTGAAATGAAAGTTCGACAAAAGCATAGAAGAGAAAGAGTCGAGCCAACCCAAAACAACAAAAGCAAGAAGAAAAAACCAATGGATATCAAAGGGTCATGCCACACTTTGCATCCATACCACCATTGCCTCATTTATCCTGGCAATTCCAGCTGACCCAGGAGTTTCCTGACCCAAAGAACCATCATCATTCATCTTTAGGCTAAGATCAATGACCAGGGCATTACAGATGAAAATGGTGCTGAGACTTTATAGTCTTATCCTTCTTGACATGTAGAATCAAATTGTTATGCATCCTCACCTCCTTTGGAAAATTACCATTCAAGACCTTATCAAGATTCTTCCCCCCCCCCCCCCCCCAAATGTCCCCATGAAATCACCAACATATGTTGGCCAAAAATACATAGTGAAAATATATAAACTTATGGGCAAAGAAAAGGCAAGTGCACCTAGTCGATGTAGTACAACAAGTGTCGTATCCACAGAGAAATTGTTTCAATTATCCTAGTCTCGGTATTTAATAAAAAAAATAGCAAATAAAAGGGGGTTTAGCCGGAGGCAAGCTTGATTTGTTTAGGATCGGTGCAAAAATAATAAACACAGTAAAATAAGGTGAATTAATTGATATGAATGGAAAAAGGTATCCTAGGATAGCGGGTGAATTACCTAAATTACTTAAACAAATTTATAACCATGTCTCAATTATTTATTGTCTATTAGAGTTAATAAGGGTAAGTTACAAACTGTTAATAATAGCCTCAGTATTTTCCTACTCAATCCGGAGTGTAAATACCAAGGTTTATTCCTTTGTGGTACTATTGACTATCTCAAAATCATATGTTGATAGTTACCATAAAAATGCAGTAGTTTGTAGCGTAAAGCATTCAACAATATTTATTGAAAGGAATAAAACAAGTATAATAAATGAGACAGGTAATAAATATTTATTTAAGTAATATTAGGGTCAAACCCCATCCTAGGATACAAATAAAAATTACACAGACATTAACAGAAATAAAAAGATAGTAGAGATAGAATTAGCCATTATTTGGAGACTGCTGGAGAAACGGGTCTGCTTCTTGCTCCTGCTCCTGTTGCCTCTCTTCTTATTTCTTTTGTTTTTGCTGAGTACGTGAGTATGGAGTGGTGGTGATGTGGAAAAGAAAATAAAATGAAGAATGGTGGGGTGGTGAGAGTACGTGAGAAATGAAGATGGAATGGAGGTGTAGTGGTGATCAGATGATCGATTCTTTTTTTTTATGAAGAAGTTGTGGGTTTTTATAGGAGAAAGAAGACAGGGCAGGAGCATGCGTGAGGGATTTAAGGAGTGCGGCGCCTGATATTGCTGATGGGGTAGATGGATGTGTTTGTAGGCGCCGTAAATGAAGAAGGAAATGGAGAAAACGGCGCCGAAAGAAAATTAGTCGCGTGAATTCTGGATCTGGGCTGCGTTTACACGCGTCCGGCCTTGCGTCCGGGTTTACGTCCGGCCATTTATGACCGGACGTAATCTAGAGAATTTCTGCCCTCCGACCATATATGATGCGTCCTTGTTTACGTCCGGCCATTTATGGTCGGACACGTTTATGAATGTAAATGCTTACGCGTCTTGTTAATGTGTCTCCTTGTTTGCGTCCGGCCATATATGGTCGGACACGTTTGTAAGTGTAAACGTGTCCTTGTTTGTGTCCGGTCATATATGGGTGGACGTGTGTATTTCCTTTGCAAACTTGGACAGGCTCCAGATTCTTCATTTGAGCTCCGTTTTTCGATCCGTTTGCGCCTACACGTTCGTCTCTTCGTCTATTTTGCTCCTAGCTTGGTTTTCCTCATGTTTAACCAATAAATCTGTAAGATAACCAATAAAACATAAACTAGAGGAAAACTAACCAAAGTGGAGAAATAAGCAAGAAAAGTGCTAATATAACATATGAAATACACCTATAAAACATGCTCATTTGGACACTTATCAACATGCAGTAGAGTCGGGCCATCCACCAGCTGCGATCTTGCCCAAGATCATCATTCGCCTGATTGGAAGATTGAGAGGTGGATGATGATGGTTTATGGTATGCTCCAGGCCTTCTTTTTATCACAATTCAGGAATGCACGACCCACCGCCGAGATCAGCATCCTCATCCGAGTCCTCAAGCTCCAACCTCTGTGAACTTTTTGGAACATCTTTATTCGGCACATACGGATTCGGTTCCTCACCATCCATATCCGGCACAACATCATATTTTCTAGCATTCCTATTAGCCTCCTCAAGGATCCTCCAAAAATCATAGTTATCCTCACCACAACCTGACGCCCAATCCACAACCTCGAAGCTCTAAGCCAAGGTCTGTAAGGCAGTGTGCCTTCCTTTGAATCCTTGAAACTTGGGCACTCTTTGGTAGGGTGAAGAAATCAACCACACAGAAAAAAAATATGAGACATTTTTTTCATAGGATAGTTAGAGGATTAATGATGAGCCTTCAATATTGATCGAGATGCAGCGCAATACCGGCTTGTGGATATCATTCCTGATCTTTATCCTCATGAACTCTTCACCAAAATTACCATTCTCCTCGACACAGTCCATGAAATGTCAGTCCAGAGCCAAGACTTTGAGCAAAGATCTTGTGATGGAAGATGAGGAGAACATCATGAATTTGGACCCAAATCAGAATAAAATTGAAGTCACGGGCTTTAGGCTTTCTATGCCTCCACCGATTGCAAGACTGGGAGCAAACCATCAAAGGTCCAAGGATCCTGATTAAGGTTATCACCAACATTCGCTTCCTTTCCTATATCAAACATGAAGAGGTTCATACTAACACTCTTGACTTTGCATTGTCCACGCAGCTGCCAAACCTTATCCATTGTTCCTTCCAGAGCATGAGCATCAGAGATACGAGAGGAGAGCAATTTACCAAGGATGCAACAATCATATTGTTGCCCGCCCGAATGCACCAGAAGATCATCCACATTCATGAAGAGGCCTTCGTCCTCTGTGAGATTGAGATCAGCTCATCAGGAAGCAATCTTCTCAACCTGGTTCTTTGGCCGCAGTAGGGGTGGCAAAGCGGGTTCGTGGGTCGTCTTAGACTAAACCAAAACCTGACCCGTTTATTACACAGGTTGACCCAACCCAACCCAATTAATTAATCATGTATAAATATTAAACCCAAATCCAACCCGTTTATTAACACTAGTACAAAAATGGTATTTTTAATTTTATAAAATTTTAACCTACATTTTTATAAAGCTAATTTTTTTATTTTTTACTATTTTTAATATATTTCAATAAATGTTGTGGTATCTTGTGAATTTAAAGTATTTATGTGGTATATCGTGAACTATATTTGTTAACAAGTAGGGTTATTTTGGTCTTAAAAAATTTTAGATTAGTAATTTGTGATATCTGATGAATTAAAATTATTTTTATAAATCTTAAAAACTTTTTTCAAACTATATTTTATGAATTATTTTAAAAACACTTTTTGTTTTTTTTTTGAAACAAAGAGAGTATTATATTAAGAAGATATAGTGATTACAGCAAGAGGGAAGTCAGAAGACTTCCAACAACTCGCAGGGAGTTGATATTTGCTAGCGTACGAAGCTAGGTTGTGAGCTATGAAATTATCTAAACGATTAACATGAAAGCATTGAAAATCAATCAAAGGCCTCAATTGTGCCAAGGCATCATTGAGCAAAAGAGTCGTGCTATCGGAGATAGTAGTTGCCCCAAACGCTGACAGATAAGCAACTACCGGCTTACAATCCGACAAAACCCGAACACTGCGAAAGGCAGAGCGCTTCGCAAGATGAAGTCCTAAAAGAACCGCCGCCGCCTCCATATGAGAAGGGTCATGAGAAGTGAAACCACCCCAAACTGCCGCCGCAAGAACCGAGTGACGTCGAACAGTAACTGCTACAATGCCGAACCTGCCAAACTTGTCCAGGGCTGCATCAATGGAGATCTCTACCCAATCTGGAAAGCTGAGGCGGGCCGCAACGAGTGAAGGCAAGGAAGTCGTGGCAAAGCAAGTAGAGGTCAAAGCGAAAAAATTATCTGCTTGAGACCATCCAGCCTCAAAAAGAGAAACACGGCCGTGCGTAAATTGACACCGGGCAAACCAGAGACGCCAAAGGAGGGACAGCAGAAGCATTAGAGCAGAGCGGTCCATGGCGACACAAGAGTGAGTTAGCCAATCAATGAAAGCTGTGTCTGACGGAAAGGTAGGTGGTAGTGGAACACCAAGGCGGTGCCAATATTGATGGACAGACTGGCAGACAATGAAAGCATGGACTAGGGTTTCACTGCGGCCACAGAGAGAGCACTCCGCCAGCTCCGGGCAGTGAAGGCGGTAGGCCAACAGGCCCCAACATGGAAGCACCCCCTGCAAGAGTTTCCAACCAAACAAGCGAACGCGAGGGGGAAGGTCCAGCTTCCAGACACGCTTAATGGCCAAACCTGAAGGAGTTGTTTGCGCTGACGAAGTGGAAGGCAAATCCTTGCTGGACAGTGCAACAGCACAGTGATAAGCGCTCTTGACAGTGAACTCACCCGTAGTGGTTAGCCCCCAAACCCACGAAACTGGGGACATAGCGTTTGTCGTCAGATCCACACGGTTAATGTGCTGGACATCATCGGGGTGAAAAAGGGACTGAATAAGCGCGGTATTCCAGGTGGTGGGGGTAAGCATTAAATCGGTTATGGGAGCATTGCGAATACGAGGAGGCAGAGACCAAAGGTAGGGCATGCCTCCCTCCTTGGAGGGAAGCCATCTATCACTGACAAAGACTGTGCGCCCTGTACCTACTCGCCTGCGTCCGCCTACCTGAATTAGGTCACGAGCAGAGAGGAGGGCACGCCAAATGGGACTAGAGCTCGAAACGGGCTGCAGGTGTGGAAGAGGACGAGTGCCAATGTAACGGGCAGTGTAAAATTGCGAAACCATAGATTGAGGCCGTTATAAGATGCGCCATAGTTGTTTCGCCAAAAGCGCACGATTAAAGCTGTGCAAGTCACGGAATCCCGAGCCCCCAGAACTGAGAGGCAAGCAGAGCTTGTCCCAGGCCTTCCAATGCATAGTCTTGGAGGTGGCTGAGCCACCCCACCAGAACCGAGAAATCATACCTTTGATGCTTTTGAGAAGGGACCTTGGCAATGCAATAACCGACATGACATATGTTGGAATGGCCTGAAGGATGGATTTAATAAGGTTTAAACGAGCGGCCTGGGACGTAATGTGAGACCACCCCTGAATCCGACGGGCAATCCTGTCCTTGATATAAGCAAAAATTGCATTCCTGTTACGGCCAACCTGGACCGGGAAGCCCAGATATAAACCCAAATCCTGGACCACCCGGCCATGTAGGATCCCTGCTACTGCCTGACGGAAGGGAGGCTGAAGGCAATGGGAAAACATAATGGCGGATTTGTCCGCATTAATACATTGGCCCGATGCCTGTTTGAAATCGTCCAAGATGAAAGACAAAACCTGAGCATTAGATGCAGTGGCTTTACCAAAAAGAAAACAGTCATCAGCAAACAGCAAGCTTGTAACAGGCGACACCAATCCCGGGAAAGTGAAACCACGAAACTGGTTGACTTGGGCCGATAAATGGATGGCTGATGTCAAAACCTCCATACAACAAATAAAGAGGAGGGGAGATAAAGGGTCACCCTGGCGTAGACCTCGTTGAGGGGAAAACGTGTGCCCGGGGTGGCCATTGATGAGGACAGACATGGTGACAGTCGTAAGACATTTACGAACTGCCTTTAGCCAAAAAGGATGGAAACCCATCGTGGCTAAAACATCCAACACAAAGGACCATTCCACCCGATCGAAAGCCTTTGACATATCAACCTTATAAGCAAAGAAACCGCGTTGCTTTGCCTTTGAAGTGCGCATCAGATGAAGAATCTCATGGGTGATGAGGATCTGGTCAGAGATTAGACGGCCCTGAACAAAAGCTCCCTGATTGTCAGATATAACATCCGGCATCACATGCTGAACTCGATTGACCAAGACCTTAGCAATAACACGATATAACGTGTTGCATAAGGAAATAGGGCGGTAATCCGATATAGAGGTAGCACCAGCTTTCTTTGGAATAAGAGCCTTCAAGATTATAATTGGGCAGCGGGGGATAGTGAAGGTAGAAAGGGGGGTGTTGCTCTTTTTTGGCAAGCAAATTTACATGTAACTATTTCTAGTTTTTCAGCACATCATGTGGATGTTCATGTAAATCATTTTGGGGGTGTACCGTGGCGTCTAACGGGGGTTTATGGTTGGTCTAATGCAACCGAGAAATGGAAGACATGGCAGCTTTTGCGTTATTTGCATGTGCAATGGCAAGGACCGTGGGTCCTTGGGGGTGATTTCAATGAGGTTCTAGCCTTGCGTGAGCATCGTGGTCGAGCTTTTCGGTCTCAGGCAGCAATGTCAGCTTTTCGTTCGTGTTTAACTGATTGCTCGTTGCAAGACTTGGGTTATCGTGGCTCTTGCTTTACATATAAAAAGCGTACGGAATACCCTTGCAATGTCGTCAGTCGACTTGATCATTCGTGGCTAACGATGAGTGGCTTGCAATTTTTCCTCATGCCCAAAACCACCACCTGCGTTGGGGTCGCCCCGACCATAGACCTATAAAGTTGGTCCTTCAACCGCCCACCAGACGCGACCCTAAACCTTTTGGCTTTGAAAATTGTTGGGCCTCCAATGATCAGTGTCGCCAGCTGGTTCAACAGACTTGGGCTGACCATCGTTTCAGTGGATATACCTCGAAGGTTAAAGCTTGTGGTCAACGGTTGCATGCCTGGGGTGTTAAGCAGATATGGGTCGAAAAACGCTCGCTTCGTCAAGCCCAATTGGAACTTGATTCTCTGGATCAACAACCCCCGACTTCTGTCACGTTAGCCAAATGGAAGACTTGTTCAGCGACGATTGACTCTCTTTTGCAGCGTGAGGAAATCCGTCTTCAGCAACGATCCCGAATCAGTTGGCTTCAAGCCGGAGATAGAAATAATAAGCTATTCTTCAATAAGTTTCGGGCTCGCAGTCGCCGCAATGCTATCCATAGCCTTTCATCACCCTCTCACCCAGTTGCATCTACTTGGGCTGGTGTGGAGTTTGTGGCCGTTCTTTTTTCCAGGATCTTTTTGCCACCACTTACCCACAACCAGACCCTCATTTGTTGAATTGTGTTGAGGCCCGTGTTCCGCTTGCTAGTTATGGCCCAATGGGTCAACCTTTTACGCGTTTGGAAGTGGTTGCTGCATACAAACATTTGAACCCATCCAAGGCTCCGGGTCCTGATGGTATCAATGGGGTGTTCCTACGTACATATTGACCAACAATTAGTGATGATTTTATTTCTACGGCTCTGGAGTTCCTTAATACAGACAGGGTATTTATGGAACTCAATCAACACTTTTTGTTTGTAATAAGGATTACTACCAGTATATAATCGTACGTGGAACTATTTGGCACTATTTTGTCACCGATCGAGCGGATACATTAATTATGCAACTAGTTTGAACACATTATTCGTCTTGTCATTGTTGTCAGGAGTATAAACCCACATTGACCTGGGTAAACCTGCAGCAGCTTTCCAATTCCATATGCTGCAATGAAACACAATTAAAGCAATTAACTTTTTTGAAACTCATGACTAGTTACCAAACATTGCACTGATGATAAGGAAATCCGGTGAGGAAACCTTTGAGAGACCAGACAAAAACGTTCGATAATGGCAGCTTTTCATGTGCATGTTCCCGGACGCATTACTAGTACTACTCTCTCCTTTTCTGCTCCATCTTTTTGAACCCCTCAAAAAATCAAAGACAGATGCTATAAGTATAAGGTATTAGCTAACTTTAAGGCTTTTTATGTTACTTACTTTAGTAATAATTTACGTTAATATACCTATGTGAGTGTAATTTGTAATTTTAGTACTATTAATTTAGTGATCAAATCCCCAAAGTTCAATCTCATCAGTCCCTAGAAACAAAGCACTCTGACACAAGTTTATGATATACATATATTTAGTCTTTTAATTCATAAATCAAATAAACTATACACTCACATATACATAAAAGGAACCACAAGTAATTAAAATAGTAGATAATTTAAAACAATCTCACTTCTCAAAAGGGGTTCAGAACCGAACATCAGTTCTGTTCTGTATTATAAAAGCGGATGAGCTTGACCCTTTTGGGTTTCAGTTCAGACTGACTTCAGTGTTCAGATTTCAGAAGAAATAGATCAGCAGAGAAGAGTAATACTCGTACTCGTAGAAATCATTCTTCCAAAAAGCTCTAGAAGTCATCTTCCAGTACCCCTTCCCGGCCACTACTATCATATCCTTTATTCAACTGCTTATTTCCAGAAACAAACCCTTTACAGCTAGTCAATGGAAGAAGGCTTCTCATATATTCAAGCCGCTAGAAGCTTCAACGGTAATATTCAGAGCGTCGGTGGTGCAGCTGCTGTGAAAAACGGTGGTGGTGGTGGTGGAACTAAGTGTGGACGGTGGAACCCTACCACCGAGCAAGTCAAGGTTCTAACTGAGCTGTTCAGGGCAGGTCTCCGAACTCCAAGCACAGACCAAATCCAGAAGATATCAACACAGTTAAGTTTCTATGGTAAGATTGAGAGCAAGAATGTATTCTACTGGTTCCAGAACCATAAAGCTAGAGAAAGACAGAAACGTCGTCGTGTGTCATCGTCTAAAGATGATGATAGGTTTGCCCTATCTTTACACAACGATAAATCTTCCACAACACCCAAATGTAAGTCGTTTGCTTCCTTACCTCTTGGTTTTCTCTATTCTTAATGTTGATAACGCAAACCTTAACTTTTTCTTTACTGGATGGTGGCAGATTTCGGGGAGATAAACCAAGCAACTGTTCCCTGCAATGAAACGGAACGAGTGACGACGGAGACACTTGAGCTTTTTCCCTTAAGCTCCTGCAACAATGATGAACATCGAGCATGGAAGTCAAGAGCTCTGTCAAATTATGATTATAAAGAGAACACGCCGTCATTCACTTCCGCAGTTAATGGGAGGGAAGTCATGAGTCATCCACCACTTGATTTGCGCTTGAGTTTCCTGTAGACGCATCTTAACACAGCTGCTAGCTAGCAATCGAGACCCTTGTATCATCGTTATGCGGTGGCATTAATTAATACCTCGCTCGGAACTTTGTTATAATGTAATCATTGGTTTATAGTTAGGAGCTACATTTCTAACTTATTTACCTTGTTATGATGATAGAAGTACGATATTGAAAGAAAAAAAATGACAACCATAGAGTTACTAACCGTACGTAGAAATTAGGGTTTCTGTTTTTGAAGAGCAGCTAGTTGGTTCATTGATCGATCATCAAGTCATCAGATCATTATCATTGCATGAATGACACATAGTTTGAGACGAAATCAGGACTCCCATGGTGATGTTTTTGAACAAAATCAAGTTGAGAGATGCAAGCGTGCTATGGCGAACCAATCCAAGGATCCCGCTTACATCATTTCTGACATCAAGCGTGCTATTAAGGCTGTCATTGAAACGAAATTGAGAGATACTATTAGAGACTATGATTGGTTAGAGAGGGTCCTGAGCTCTTAGGTCCCCTGATCATGTAATTTTCCCTCTCCTTTTGACCCCATTTTGCAGGCTCTAAGCCTTTTTTGTGCTTGGCACCAAGGAAGTGTCTCTTCCTCCCGGTTGCCGCTTTTGTTGGTTTTTGTCGTTCGGTATATAGGAAACTATATATCACTCTGTACAGTTACTTTTACTATTAAATATATTTACCCTTTACAAAAAAAAATTGACGTAGTCTGTGCAAATCTTAATTATATCTCCCTTTTTTTAATTTCGTTCTCCGTGTTTACTCTGTCGGATTGAATATGATTAGAATAATATTAACGTGCACAGTGAACTGCTTGGGAATCATAAAAGTGGTGAAATGTTTTTCCGAGATCAGATGTATACTGTCTCTCATGAAGTTTGATTTTCGATATCTGGGTTGGACAAGAGTCAAGCTTTGGGGTTTGAGCTCAATATCCTTTGCCACTCTGATCAGCAGATTGGGTCGTGTGTGAACAAAGATCATGTGCGTTGTGGTTGACCGACTACAAACAATTGAAATGGAGCCCTAACTTTTGGGTTAAGTAGCACGACATGTGTAGGTTGTATTGAATCTTTGTTTAGCCATATATTATGACGAATCTTTCATTTGAGTCATTTTCTAGCTAATAGTTGATCTGAAGCTTAAAAAAATAGAAAAAAAATGTAACAGAAAAAGGGAAAAATGATATTATAACTCGGTGTGATATAGAGAGAAAAATCAAGTGATAAAATAAACTCTTCTCCATTTCCGGTAATAACATTGTATACTGTTCTCATATGGTAATGGGTCGGGTTCGGGTCGGATGTTCCATCCGATCCGTCACCTGTTTTTCATCCGTATTATCCGACCCGACTTGTCACCCGCAACTTCATCACCCGTCACCTGTTTCACCCGTCACCTGCAGGTGAAACGGGTGAACCCGTCACCCGCCCGTTTATATATTTTTTTTCAGCAATTTTATTTTTATTTTTAACACTTTATATAAACTTAGTTTTTTAAAAAAACACACATACCACATCATCTAATATCAATAACATACTCAAAACATGGAGTATTAACCAAAATATTTCTAAATTATCTCAACAAATATGAGATAAGTATATTTTTTATTGAATATAAATATATACGGGTGACGGGTCGGTGAACAGGTCGGGTGACCGGGTGAAAAATCTTCACCCGACCCAACCCATCACTCGCACCCGTTTACCCGTCATCCATTTTTCATCCGTTTGTTTCAGGTTTTTTACCCATTTTTACGAGTCGGGTGATCGGGTGAAACGGATACCCGTTGTAGAAGAACAGAAGAAAGAAGAAAGACAAGCTCGATAGAGCAGAGCGGAAGAAGAGTTGGAAATCAGTTAAACTGTTACATTCATTAT
Source organism: Limonium bicolor (assembly GCA_023374045.1). Classification (NCBI taxonomy): domain Eukaryota; kingdom Viridiplantae; phylum Streptophyta; class Magnoliopsida; order Caryophyllales; family Plumbaginaceae; genus Limonium; species Limonium bicolor. Next base: position 38,974,388 of record CM041782.1, on the reverse strand, counting down.
CAATCGTATTCTCTCAATTTAGTACACAGTAATACTAAGCTTATATACACGTAACTTCAAGCCACTTAATACAAATCAGCCTGGGTATTTTAGTCATTATATACACTACTCCTTACATCCTCCCGCAAGCTGAGCAGCAGTAGCACGAATGCCAAGCTTGGATCTATTGAAGGAGAAGGTTGTGGATAGCAAACCTTTGGTGAAAACGTCAGCTGCTTGCTGAACAGAGGGAACATACCGAGTCTGCAGAGCTCCTTGAAGCACTTTCTCCCGCACAAAATGATAATCCAACTCAATATGCTTTGTGCGGGCATGTAACACTGGATTAGCAGCAAGCTGAAGAGCACTTTGGTTGTCGCAGAACAAAACTGGTGGAGAAGACTGAGTTATTCCAATATCAGACAGAACATACCCAATCCAAGTGAGCTCAGCAGCAGCAGCAGCTAAAGCTCTGTACTCTGCTTCTGTACTAGATCTTGATACAGTTGGTTGTTTCTTTGATGCCCATGAAACACAATTAGAGCCGATAAACACACAGTAACCGGTAGTCGACCGCCGAGTGAGTTCACACCCTGCCCAGTCTGCATCAGAGTAAGCTACTGGGGTGAGAGATGTTTGTGGAGTAAACATCAGACCAAACGTGATAGTGCCTGCTAAATAACGTAGAATACGTTTAACCGCCTGATAATGCACTGTAAGGGGTTGATGCATATGTTGGCAAGCAACATTGACTGCATACGCTATGTCAGGACGGGTGAGTGTAGCATATTGCAAAGCACCAACCAGACTGCGGTAGTGTGTGGGTTCAACTGGTTGTAGATCTTCATCAGAGACATCAGGGCTAAGCTTTACAGGAGTACGAACCGGTTTAACATGTTCCAGTTGTGCTTTCTGTAACAACTCCTTGATGTACTTGGTTTGATTGAGAAATAATCCTTCTGGTGTAAAGTGTGCTTCGATTCCCAGAAAGTACCGCAGGCGACCAAGGTCTTTTAGAGCACATCCATAACTCAACTTGTCAATAACCTCCTGCAGTAACTCAGATGAACTCCCAGTGATGATTATGTCATCAACATACACTAGAAGTAGAATAGTTTCGCGTGAAGAATGCCAGAAAAATAGTGTCGTGTCAGCTTGGCTACACACAAAACCTATGTGTAACAGAAGGGAGCTCAACTTCTGAAACCATGCGCGGGGAGACTGCTTTAATCCATATAAGGATTTCTGAAGATGACACACATAATCGGGATGGGTCGAATCTCTAAACCCAGGAGGTTGCTCCATGAATACTGTTTCAAGCAACTCGCCGTGGAGAAAAGCATTCTTCACATCCAATTGACGAATCTCCCACTGTCTCGATATGGCCACTGACAAAATGATGCGAATAGTAGCAATTTTAACCACTGGGCTAAAAGTTTCCCCAAAATCGATTCCTTCAACCTGATGAAAACCCTTTGCGACTAAGCGGGCTTTGTATCGCTCAATTGTCCCATCAGGATTTCGCTTTATCTTGAAGACCCACTTACACCCCACAACGTTCATGTCTGATTGTCGAGGAACAAGATTCCAAGTAGCATTGCGATGTAGAGCATCCATTTCCTCTGTCATTGCAGTAACCCACTGAGGACTACGCAAAGCTTCCTTAATACTCTGTGGTTCTTGTACAGACATGTGGGAAACAATTAGAGCATTAGCTGAGTTTCGACTTTTGGAACGTGTGACCATGACATGAGTATTGAGATCCGGAGGTTTGGAAATAGGTAACTCAACAAACAACTCAATTGAAGAATCAGCAGCAGTTGTCGATTGAGTTTGATGTGCTGTACCAGGCACAGATTGTACATCATCAGAACCTGATTGTACACCATCAGTGGGATTAGGCCCTGAGATATAGTCCGCTGTCTCAGGAACTGGAACAATCTCAGATGAAGTTTGTAAGTTTGGTGTGATTGGTTCAGGGTGTATTTGCGGATTTGGCACAGGAGAGGAACTGAGAAGATTAAAAGTATTGAGAGTAGGAAAAAGAGAGTGTAGGTTAGGTGTTTGAGACTGTGGACTAGGTGTTTGACTGTGAGGGGTGTTTTGGGGCAAAGACTCTGAAGTATCACTTTCTTCTTCCTGGGTAAACAACTTGAATGTGGTAACATAGAGATGTCGATCAGATGAACTGTCATTTTGTGTTTTGAGATAAGGGAAAGTTTGCTCATCGAAAACTACATGTCTGGAGATAAACACCTTACGTGTCTCAGGATGGTAACATCTATAACCTTTGTGTAAGTTATTGTACCCAATAAAAACACAAGGTAGAGAGCGAGGTTGGAGTTTATGTGAAGTATTATACCTCAACATAGGAAAACACCTGCAACCGAAAACTCTGATAGTTGCATACTCAAGTTCCTTCTTGAAAGCTAAACAGAATGAAATTTGAAATTGCACAGAAGCAGCAGGTAATCGATTAATAAGGAATACTGCAGTCATAAAGGCTTCCACCCATAGGAACAAAGGAAGACCAGAGCTAATTAACAGTGCAAGTCCCATTTCAACAATGTGCCTGTGTTTACGTTCTGCTACTCCATTCTGTTCTGGGGTATGAGGGCAGGAAATCTGTTGGATAATACCGCATTGTTGGAGATGAGACATAAAGGTGTTATTCACAAATTCTCCACCACCATCACACCTAAAGAACTTAATCTTTTTCCCAAAATGAAGTTCTGTCATACGTTGAAACTGAACAAAAACATCATAGAAATCAGACTTCTTTTTCAGAGCATAGAACCAAGTAAACCTTGTGTAATCGTCTACAAAAATCACATAGTATTTCATTCGCTGACTCGACACAACTGGAGCAGGTCCCCACAAATCACAATGGACCTTCTCAAGAATCTCAGATGCTCTACTTTCTACATCTCTAAACGGGAGTTTACAGCTTTTACTTAGCTGACAACTACTACAGACAGCTACATCTTTATTCCATGAAGAAACATCATTTTATTCTCTGAACAAAGCAGTTTTAGAACCTTTGAGTGTGGATGTCCTAACCGTTTATGCCAGATACTATCTGTAGTCTTGCTTCCCTTTATTGCTTGAAGTGCTTGAAATGTAGATTCCTTCAGACTGTATAAATCTCCATCTTTACTGCCCTTGGCTAGTATCTTCCCTGTCAGCCGATCCTTCGCAACAAACCCAGTGTCAACAAATTCAACTGAGCAGAAATTATCCTTGGTTAATTTGCTAACCGATATCAGGTTTTTTTGCAGTTCAGGAACTACAAGAACATCGTTTAGCTTCAAATCTTTCCCTACTCCTCCTGTGATCTTAGCATTTCCAGTATATCTAATCGACAATTCATTTCCGTTTCCCACAAAGACAGATTCACAGCCATTGTATGGAGTGAGAGAAGCTATTTTACCTGGTGTAGTCACCATGTGAGATGTGGCTCCAGAATCCACATAGTACGATTCATCAGGACCACAGTACGTCATTGTTGCCAGAGCTTGAGGAGTAGACACAGGTGGCTTCACAGTTTGTTGCGGATTAGTCAAGCTTGCTTTTGAGTCATAGAACTGGTAAGAATGATCCCAACGATAAAAGCAGTTCAAGGCTGTGTGATTTGTCCTCCCGCAAATCTGACACGGATTTGAGTAGTTCTGGTAGCCTTGGTATCTGCCGCGACCACCTCCTTATCGTCCTCTGCCTCTATTCCCGAATCTACCACCTCTTCCAAGATTCGAGACATTTTCGGACACTGCAGTGTTAGTGTTAAATGCGGCAGAGAATGTACCCCTGGCTTCCTTCAATTTTCACTTCTCGACCTTCATCCTCTTCTCTTGCATCGTAATCTTCCAGAGCAGATACAAACTGTTTTAGGGTTGGATATGGAGCTTTGCTCAACATAACAGATCTAAGAATCTTGTATCTTGCTCCGCACCCTTGCACAAGCATTACTACTTTATCCTCATCAGGAACTGGTTTTCCAATGGCAGCGAGATTGTCACATACCGACTTGAACTCCTTAACGTATTCTTTCACTGACTGTGTTTCTCCTAATTTCAACGAGCGCAGTCTGTTCTTCAGTTGAAATTCCCTCTCCTTCGTCGATTGCAGAAATTCGCTCCGAAGTTCCTCCCAAATCTTGCTGGAGGAATCGCAGCCGATAGTGAGAGCGATACAATCCTCCGAAAGCGTTGCTAAGATCCAAGTTCTTACAAGAGCATCAATTTCTTTCCATTTCTTGAAATCTGGATTGTCAATCTCAGATCCTTCCTTCGTAATCTTCTTGCTTGGAGTGGACTCAGATTTAATCATCTCGTCTACACCAACAGATTCGAAGAGGTTCAACATTTGAGTCTGCCAACTCAAGAAGTTCTTTTCTCCTTGAAGCTTGATTGTCGAAATTCCAACTAGCTGGTGAAGATTGGATGACGACAATTTACAACTGTTGAATTCCATGGTCATGAATGCAAGGCAATTACAGCGTAACTATTTCTCGAGCGTGTTGCTCTGATACCATGTAGAACAACAGAAGAAAGAAGAAAGACAAGCTCGATAGAGCAGAGCGGAAGAAGAGTTGAAAATCAGTTAAACTGTTACATTCATTATCAATCGTATTCTCTCAATTTAGTACACAGTAATACTAAGCTTATATACACGTAACTTCAAGCCACTTAATACAAATCAGCCTGTGTATTTTAGTCATTATATACACTACTCCTTACACCCGTCACCCATTGCCATCCCTAACCCTACTACACCATGAATTGAAGTTTTCTCTCTACCAAGTTCTTAATGAGTTGTTCTTATGTGTTCTCATATCATTTCAGGTTGACTACACAAAAAAGACAACACAAGCTTTATGTTAGTTTGCAAACCAGGTACTGGTGGATCAAACAATGCGGTACCTCAGAAGGCTCCTCTGCTCCATTCCTACCAACCCCAAACCCCCTGTCAGCCTTTACTACAATGACACAACTCAACCCGCGAGGTATATTGTCTGGCACAACATTGCTGGAGAACCTGGGCCCTCCCCAAAGCTAAATTCATCTTAGGGTTACGTTTAGAGGTAGGCTAAAAACATGTGATAAGCTCCAGTCTTGGGGCATTTTCTTGCTAACAGATGATGGCTCTGCGAGCAAGCTCCAGAGACTAGCCACCATTTTTCTTCCAATGCAAGTTTTCTAGCAGCGTTTGGTGGAGCATCTATGTTGGTTGAAGATCCCAACAAACAGGAGCAGCCTTCGAAGCTGTGCCCACTAGATATCCCGCTACTACAAGAGGAATCCGATCGATCGAGTGAAGAGAGCTACCATCGCTAATGTGGTCTATTACCTATGGATTGAGAGGTGCAATCGCGCAATGGCCAATCAAGCAAAGTGCCCTGCCCTTATAGTTGCTGACATTAAAGCTGCCACAAGTCTATCATCGGGATGAAGATGAGGGGCACTCCCACAAAGATTCCCACTGGCTGGATAGAGTACTCTGCTCCTAGCCTTTTGTATAGAGATATTATTTGGTGCTGAGTGATATTTTTGTTCCCCTCCCCTTCTTTTGGTTTGCTCCACAGCTAGCTTCATGCTTTTAAGGGTTTATCTTTGTAGAGAGGGTTTTTATTATCCCCACCCCCGAGCCTCATCACTTATCTTTTGGAATCTGATATATAGGCCTCTATATATCACTTTTCTAAAAACTATATCTATATATACATCATTACCTTTACAAAAAATAGTTTGCAAACCAGGTGAAAGTTTAATTATATATAATGCGATGTCTGATTTATCTTCTACGCTTAAGTGCATCCAGTTCTATATATAGTGGTTTTTTATTTTTGTAATTAAGAGAATCACACTCATATAAGTAGTAACCATTTTGTCTATGCTAATATCTATAATAAAGATAAGGTAATATATCCCTAAAAACTTTCGTAATTCACGATATACATCTTTTTTAAAACACAATCATAGTTTCACAAAATACCAATAATCCGTCAAATGACCTTAAAAGGTAATTATTTTACCCCTGACATTATAGATCATGTTTCAAGTTCACAATATATCTCTATTTGTATTGAGAGACATTTTATGAATTCTTTTCATAAATAATTTTAAAAAATTATTTAAAATTTAATAAAATTATAGAAAATTACTAGACATATATAAAGTTGAAAATAAATTAATATTTTAATAAACAAAACTTCAAACAAAATAAAAAATTGTAATAGTTAATTTTTATTAGACATTAGTTTAATTCAAAATATACCACATTAATAATGGTAATTCACAATATATATTTATAATACCATAACATTAATAATGAATAAAAAAACCATAATTACGTAAATAAGTTGATATATGAATAGAGAAATTAAAAAAAGTATTAAAAATATGATAGGTAGTTTCAAATTTTAATAACATATAAAATTATAAAAGGGGAATTTCACAAGATACCTTTGATGTTTGAGTGATGATTTGTGAAAATACCCCTAATGTTTTATTTTCATTATGAAATATCCCTAAGGTTTCATATTCTTTACGAGATACCCCTGAGGTTTCATTTTCATTAAGAAGATACCCGTGAGGTTTTAATTTCATTATGAGATTCCCTCTATTCAAATTCTGATATATTATATTGTTAGTATCCCCATTTTAACCTCACAACGTATGTCCCCATAATACCTTAGGGATTTATGGTTATAAATTTTAAAATTTTTAAAATATAAAAAAATACACAAAAATAATTAAAGATCATATAAATTTTGAATTCAATTTTTAAAAATGAATATAATTTAAAAAAGCTAAATCATAAAATTTTTAAAAAATATAAATGCCTAAACAATAAAAAAATTATTTAAAATTATTTATTGTTACATAATTTAAAAATATTGTAGTGGATTCTTAAAATCATAAAATAGTTACAAAAAATACTATCAAAATCACAAGAAAATTGATTATATTTTATGTTCTTTATACTTTATTTTTTCTAATTTTAAATAATGAGTAGTTCATTGCTAAGTTTAGCACAAATTCTGTTTATTTTCAAAATAATTATTGTTTTATTATTTAGTCATTTCCATTTATTTAACATTTTGTTTTTTTATATTTAAAAATATTCATTTTTGAATTGAATTCAAATTTTATATGATCTTTAATTATTTTTTTTTATTTTCTATATTTAAATTTTTTTTTAAAATTGATCATAAACCCTTAAGGTTATTATGGTGACATATGGTTTGAGGGTAAATTGGGGATATTAACAATACATTTGTCAGAGCTTGAACAGAGCGGTGTTGAAGCATGGAGATGTTGTTGAGATAGTCAACAACATCAACAGAGTCAATCATACTTCTCAAAACATGATAAAGTAACTCAGCCTTGAAAGATCGAAAGTCCATCTATCAATGTGAAAATTAAGAGAGCAACAATGTCGATCTTCCATCGGTCCAACGATCAGACTTGAACCAAAATTCTCTCAACCTTAAAATAATATGCAGATTGGACTCGTGCATCCGAAATTCACGTTTGAACGAGTTAGTACCTGAAATTTAGGAACCAACTCTCTACAACGGTCATGTCTAACTTTGTATAAATAGGGTTGTAACTACATTTGTTCTTTACGATTTCCTGAGAGATTTTACAGAGAGAAATATTATAGAGAGTTGTGTCAGTATTAGAGAGGAAGAAAAGTACTAGTTTCAGTTAACGCACATCGATAGACTCATTCTAGGTAGATCATAGTTCATCACACTTGTAATTGAGCTAATTAGATATTGTGTTGGATAAATGAGTGAGAACCATTGAGTAGATCTGAAATACCCCTAAATTAATTTAAATTAATTTAGGGGATTTCTTTTATTAAACCTTTAATAAATATTAAGTATTAAATTATTATATGGAATTATGAATGTTAAATTAGTATAAGGAATTATGAATATTAAATTATTGTATGGAATTATGAGTATTAACATTATATGGAATTATGGAAATTACTTAGGGGATTCCTCCTATTTAACTCTAAAGAATACAATTAAATATTTAATTATTATTTATTATTATACAGTATTATGAATTTAATAATAAGATTTATAAGTCAATAAATCTTGGAAAAATTTCTAAACACTCCAAGTATATTATAAAGATTTTAGAAAGAGTTGGAACATTGTTTTGAAACATAAAAGTCAAAGTAAAATTATAGAAACCTTAAAGCTTATTAAGCCTTGCTAGGGTTGACTTTTTGAGAATGGTCAAACCAGCCTATGAAACCTATACCAATAAATAGGTTATGGAAAACCATGAAAAATCAATAAAAAGAACGTCAAAAACGGATCATCCTAGCCAAAGTTATGCTAGATTGAAGTTTGGAGTCAAAAATTTGAAATATGCCACGTGTCACACTGTCACGGGTCGCCAACACTTAGCTGTTTTATCTCCTATATTTCCGGTAACAGAAACCGATTTTGCCCTATCTTGTGACCTCCATAACGTTCTCCTCTTTTGGAATTTTCGAGTGTCGTCTTTTGCATTCTCTTCTCCTTAATCTCCTCTTTCCAACCATAACTCATACATCTTCTAACTCATCCTACATCGACGGGAATATTGATCCAAAGTTGCCACCTTGCGAATTCGTAACCCAGAATTCTGGTTTTCTCTGAAATCAGGTAAACTTCGTCTTGCCATAACTTCTTCGTTTCTCAGCCAAAATTCGTGTTCTTTAGCTCGTTTTGAGGAGCTCTAATCCCTCTACAACTTTCATGTTGATGCCAAGGCTGATTCGTAATAGTTTGGAAGCGCTAGTCGTCTAAAGTTCCCTACTCGATCACGGTGGAATTCCTGCCCAGAATTTTCCGGAAACGAAGTGGTAAACTCAGATCTTTCGGGATCCATAACTTTCTCCCTAGTTCTTCGTTTTCAATGATTCTTCCACCAATGTTTAGAGTTACATGTCTACTTTAAAATGACGTAGGTTTCGTGGATTGAATCCTTCTCAGTTAGTACGAGTTGGTCCGTGAAGTTGCCTACCTGAACAGCGCATAAAATACCAATTTTTCCAGAAAACGAATTCGATTTGCCTCGTTGGCGCATCTCTGGTACGATTCCGACCAAATTGAACCAATAATTCTATTCGTTTTTCTGTTCTTGTTCATACCCCTCTATCAATTTAACATATAACGCATTACATTGAGAGAATTTGGTGAAATTCAATTCGGAAACCATTAAGAACCCTAGCTTCGAAACAGAAATCGAAACCCGATGAATACTGCATTATAATTGGGGAAATTGGTATCATTAGAACAGTAATTTAATTTCGAAACCATAGAAACAAGAATCACTCAATTTGGTTCTGTAGATTGTGAGAAATTAGTGATTTAGTACTCGAATTGGGTTTGGGGTCGGATGATGAACTCGACACTCAGCAGCTGTCCGATCGTGGTTATAGGAAACGGACGGCTGAGATTAGATCGTTTCAAATTAAGAGTATAAGTTTTTATTATGATTTCAAAAATAAACCCTAACTTGTTGAATTAATTTAAATACCTTCCCGAATGTGTTTTGACTTGAAATTTTAACCATAGATTACTTATTAAATCTAGTTTATTTTTATGTAAATTATTATAGTTTTGGAGTTTTCAAACATAAGTTATGATTTTTGCAAGTTACGGGTTTTCTGGAATTATTTGGCTAAATTAAGAAGATATTTTTATGAAATAAAAATTTTATAATATGTCTAAAATGCTATAGTTACTGTATATTAAATTTGGGGATTTTTGGGCAATGGTGAAAGGTTTTAAAAATTGTGTTTATGAGTTTTTCATAAGAATAACTTATAATATATGGTTTTTAATGTAACCAAAATTAAAGTATGGTTTGTTAATTAACTTTTAAACTGGGGAAAATAAGGGAAACTAAATTAACATTTTATAACAGTAAGTTTATAAATGTTTTGGTATTAGCTTTTAAGAGAAGTGAAATTATTTACATATATGTATATATACTTATTAAAGTAGAAACTTATGTAAATCAAGGAATTTAATTATTTTACGTTTTGTTTATTATCTTATATGGGAGTTAATATTTTTAATTAAAACTAAGGGAAATATGAATATATATATATATTTACATATATATAAAAGGGAATAAGGTAGTAACTTAGAGTAAAGCAAGGAACTAATAAATTAACACTTATAATAACTAAATATTATAAGAGCTAGTATCCTAAGATATAGTTAAAGGAAATACTTTATGAAACATACATGGAATGCAGTTAGTAATAAGATAGTTTAAATATAAGTACGTAGGGAATGTCTTAATTAAATTCTAATACAGGTATACTTATATATATTAATAAATAAAGGAAAACACTTTGTTTTATAACCGTATATCGGTTGTAGTTATGCCTAAAAGTTATTAAACATAATTAAATACAATAAAACTACATAAATAATGTTTTGAACAAATCCTAGTATATATAAATATATACACATTAAACATAAATAAAATTAGATACCTTATAGGAAATATAATACGAAGGAATTAATAAGTTAAACTACATAATACTAATAAAAGAATATTATATGAGGTGGTATTAAATTATAGTAATGTATTAGGCTTAAAGAGTTACCTTTGAATTTCCAAGGTTTATATGTAAACCATATTAAAATACATGTATAGTATTATTTGTCAATGATCAGAATGTAAATCTAAAATTAGGATTAAGTAATTAATAAGTTAAAACATAGGAAAAATTGTGATTAGATTACATAAAATGTTGCACAAATAGATCTTATTCTATAATTAATGATAAACAAATGTAATACGATTACATCTAAATATTCTTAATATATAAACCATAAAATAAGTAAAATACTTTTACATCTAAATGTGAGGTGGATTAGTAAGTCTAGATTTAATCATTTCTTAACATTTATGGTATTGAAAATAACTTAATGTTTTAAGATAGAATCATTAAAAGGATTATGATATAATCTATATTAAACGATGATTTGGAAATTTATCTAAATAATTATCCAAAAGTTTCTTAGAATTAGATAAGCCATATAAAATACATTTATTACCAATATCAGGATGTGAGTTTACAGTTAAGTGAGGTATTTAGTAGTGAGAATTTATAGGAAGGTTTATAAATAGGAATTTGATACTTAAAACCTTTGAACCTTTTATTAGATAAAATTAAGTTACATAAGATATTATATGATATACTTTACGGTAATGGGAAGTAGTGATGGGTTATCTGATAAAAAAATATGAGAATTTTCATAATAGATTATCTTATTAAATAATTAACAATTTCACTTATGAACCAGAATTTAATTCTCTGATAAATTCTACTCTTTGTAGATATATTGTCCATCCTAAATACAATAAAGGAAATTAATTTATTAGGTTATTCCTTTGAAACCTTAGGTTTTGTAAAACAATTTAAAACGTATTTAAGGCTTAAGTTTAATGAAGTTTAGTAGAAAGGATTATGCATAGTCTATAGAGAGAATGTGTGTAAAAATAAAACATTTAGGAAATTAAATGTAAGTAAGGATACATAAAAGGTTATACTAAACACCTTATTGTGTAGGTAATAATAAAACATATAATATACCCTGTGAATGCTAAATGTAAGATTAATTCGTTAAATCTAAGTTAACTATAGTATAGTTATTCAGGATGAGAAGCAATTTAACATCTTATGACAAGTGTATTAGATGGTTGTAATTAAAAGTCATTATGAACTAAATGTATGATAATTGAGTTTAGTGGCTCAACTAAGTTATAATAAAATGTATCTACAACACTATGATTCCAATATACAAGATGTAGATCTTAATTAAGTTAAGGGGAAACTTAATCATGATGGTTTATTTGGTAATATTGTTAAAGTACATAATCATTACATTGTGAATTAATAGTATAGTATTCTAAGATAAACCTATCGTGGGTCATAATACAATGTTTATTCTAGAGTAAGAGTAAAAGTATTGAGCTTAAGAATTGTTATTGAAATTCTAAGATTTGATTGAATAACATATAATGCACTTATGTTATAAAGGTCTTTAATGTGAGAATTATGGTTAAGTATGGGTAAAGTGGGTAAGGGTGGAACAATTAACAAGTGTTAATAAAATACATTCATTGGTCTTACAACCTTGAGTTATACAACATTCTAAGACAAGTCAGAGGGTATACATAACATTTAAGTGAGGGCTTAAAAGACAATTGGGACTTAGAAATAAGAGTGAGGAGTTTATTTAAGCTTAACGTAGGCTACAAGTGATTGATTAGACTACCTTTAATATTCTTCAGAGTACTGTTGATTGTTTGCGCAAGTTGACTAGAACTGCTACAGCGTTGTCCAGGTACGATTTCTCGTACTCCGATATTTTTGCTGATTGACTTGTGGAATGTTTTGGAAAACGCTAACTGACTTTAAGAGGAATTTCTAAAAAGGAAATGGTTGTGTGACTAACCCAGCTTGTGTGACTAACTGAGCCTTGGATGTGAAACTCACTTGGGTATTGGCTCCTTCTATTTGGTTGTTCCATTAGACATTGACTGCTTAGGGTTTACGCTTCTGCACTCTGTAGGACTGAGTGTTTTGGTATTGCTCTGGGTAGTTTGATCTAGTGGGAATTTGGAAAAGGTCAACTTTGGTAAATTCTTCTTTTGACTCTGGATTTCGTTTCATCCATGAGCTGGTTCTTGAGGTTTCGACATGCGCGCGTCTTCAATGGTAACAGTGAGGGGCTGTATATCCCCTGTCCCAAAAAGGGACGTGATAGACAGTGAGGGGCTGTATATCCCCTGTCCCAAAAAGGGACGTGATAGACAGTGAGGGGTTGTATATCCCTGTCCTTAGTGGACGTGGTTAACAGAGAGGGGATGTATATCCCCTGTCCTTAGTGGACGTAGTTAACAGAGAGGGGTGTTATCCCCTGTCCTAAAAGGACGTACTTGGCGTTGGGGTTTATTCTACTCTTGGGTTTTTGGATTCTTCGTTATCTATCAATCATTCCTAGTCCTGACTACTTGGTCTTTCTACTCCTAATGGAACTTAATCTAACTAAGGCTTTGGACACTCACTAACTTATGGTGTGGTTTATTCTAACTGACTAACTTTACCTTTCTATTATTTATCTTTATCCTTAACTTGTTATCTTTGATTTGATTTTAAAGTGCCTTGTTTCCCTGTTTTACTTTCAAGAGTTTGATCTCAAGTTACTGTTTATTTTGAAGAGTTATGTTTTAAATATTGTTTTGGAGAATTATACCAGTTCCATTCCAGGGAACTGACTCACCCCTCTCGGGGTGGGCTGCTTGGTTTCATCTTGCAGGTACAAATTGATTTACAGGTGGACACGAAGAGCATGAGTGATTGGGATGGGACTAGGTTTATGGAGAGTGAATGTATTTTATTATTGTTATGTTAATGTTAAGTTTTCTCGAAGTTTAGACCGTAACTTAGTTAATTGTAATGGTTGTAATTGGTGAGGTTGGTACCGGGTGTTTGGAGCCCGATGGTCTGTAGCACCTTTAGTTTATTTTCCGCTGTTGTTTTATTATTATAGGGGTGTTACAAGATCTCTTCTACTTAGTGACAGTGTAAGTTGTTTTGTTTGACCAGGAAATAAAATAACTTATATTGTGTATCATGCTAAGTTCGTTTAAGTCCTCCCATCTTTTGAGTACATTCTCAGTTAGTTCGTTTGAGTCTTTTCACATTTTGAGTTCGAGTGCTTGCTTCCACACTCTTTGTTCGATTGAGTCAAACCATCTCACAGACTCAATTGAGTTGTTTTGAGTCATTGTCCAATCCTGCAAGCGGTATTTCTAATGAAATTGAAAACTTTGGGGTTCTTGTAATGAAAATGAATAGGGGTATCGCATAAAGAAAATGAAACCTCAAGGGTATTTTGTAATGAAAATAAAACATTAGGGTATTTCGTAAAGTTCACTCATAGAGGTATCTCGTGAAAATTTTCATTATAAAAATATAATAAATTATTAAACATTACAAATTTCATTAAATAAATATAGGGAAAATTACATCCCCCACCCATGACGTTTGGTGAAATTACCACCCCACCACACGAGGTTTCAAAAATTACTTTGCCCACCCATGTGGTTTCCACAATTTCACATCCAGCAACTTTTCTAATATTTGATCAACTTAAAAGATGGTTAAATGTTATCCAAAATTGATGAAACTTTACATGGATGATGCTAAGGTGTTATATTTTTGTCCAATGTCAAATCCAAAGTTTTTTAAGGTCATATAGGTCCGGTGGGACCCAATGAAACATGAAATACGTTCAACGGGTCCCACAGATCATATATGAGCTTAAAAAACTTTGGATTTCATGTTTACCAAAATATACACTTTAGTATCGTCCATGTAAAGTTTCATCAATTTTGGACAACATTTAACCATCTTTTAAGTTGATCAAATATTAGAAAAGTTGTTGGATGTAAAATTATGGAAACCACATGGGTGGGCAAAATAATTTTTGAAACCTCGTGGGTGGGGTGTGTAATTTCACCAAACGTCATGGGTGGGGATGTAATTTTCCCATAAATATATAAAGTATTATCATGAAGTTTGAAACTTTTATTCTCCTTTCATTTTAGAGAATCGTACTATCCTAATTTTGAGCTTAGGGAATATTTTATAAACTTACTTTATTAATGGGTAAATTTTAAATAATGTATTATATTTTTTTTTATTTTGGTATGCTTTTAAATTTGTTAAATTATATATAAATATGTATATTTTTATACTCCCTCCGTCCTGAATTGACCGTCCTGTTTACTATTTGGACATGTCGTTTGACTTCAATATTTAACCTATAAGATAAAATAATTTTAAAAATTTAAGTTTTGCATATGATTTCTTACATGATAAACTATATATTACAAAAATTTAGTTTTATAAAATTATTTTATTTATATGCATTGAAGTGGAAAAATGTGCCATAAAATAAACAAGACGGTCAATTCAGGAAGGAGGGAGTATGAGTTTTTACAATTTTTAGTCATATATTAATAATAAAGTCAACATATATATGTTACTTGTTCCCTCTCATCTTATATTGGATTAGTTTTGTTTATCAACTCATACATATATAGTTTATTATATAATTTTAATCATTAATATGTTTGAAATTTTATGCATATTTAATATTTAGGAATTATAAATTTTATATGATTTAGTTATTTTTATAAGTTTATAACTTTTAAAAAATACTTTTTAATAATTATTATAATTTTTTAGTATTTTAAATTTTTGTAAGTATTCAAAGTCATCCACAAATAAGGGGGTATTTAGTGAATTTCAAAACTTTTTAGAGAATTTTTGTGGATGTGTTTTTAAAAAGGGATATGATATGATTACGAAAATTTGTAGGGGTATATTGTGAATTTTATCTAAAATAATACTTTACTTATGTAAATCTTATACTCCCTCCTATTCTAATTATAAGTCGTTTTAGACTTTTTCACAATTTTTAAGAAAGAGTTTAAAAAGACTAGTGTATTCTTACTTTTTTTTGGAAGAATAAAAAAGTAAGTATACTTTATTGGTAAGATAAAAAGTAGAGTGCAATGACAATAATAATTAAAAAAGAAGAAAGGGCAAAAGTAGAAAGAGATATACAAAAAGTCTAAAACGACTTATAATTTGAACATAATGCGAAAGCCTAAACGACTTATATTTAGAATATAGGAGGATTATTTATTTTAAAAATTCTTAATCTAAACATAATAACTTATTTATAAATTAGATATATTAATTAATATTTTAATTTAACAAATAATAATTTCCTTAAAGTAAAATATTACATAATTTTAATTTTTTAATTATTATATAAATCTAAGGGAAAATTAGATGCCCCACCCATGATGTTTGGCGAAATTACATACTCCACCCACGAGGTTTCAAAAATTACTTTCCCCCCCATGTGGTTTTCCCCAATTTACGTCCAACAACTTTTTAATTTTTGTTAAATTTAAAAGATGCTTAAATGTTGTCCGAAATTGATGAAACTTTACATGGATGATGCTAAAGTGTTATTTTGATCCTCTGTCAAATGAATGCATTTTCATTGGGTCTCATAAGTCATATTTGAGCATAAAAAACTTTATTTGTTTTGAACCAAAATATAACAAGTTAGAAGCGTTCATGTAAAATTTCATCAATTTTGGGCACTATTTAAGCATCTTTTAAATTAAACAAAAGCTAGAAAAGTTGAATATAAACGGGGGAAACCCCATGCATGGGAAAAATAATTTTTGAAACCTCGTGGATGGAGTATGTACGTAATTTCATCAAACATCATGACATGTAATTTGGGCCAACTAAGAAGAATACTTGACCCACCTAACACCAGTTAGGAGTTAGGACCACAGGTTCACAACTTATGTCAAAAAAATGCTCCATTCTTTTGTCGGTTAAAACATATAGTTGATGTCGGTTGTCAGACAAAATTAAAAAAAATTAGAGAGAAAAAATAATTGATGTAACAATTGATATATATGACTTTCTGAGTCAAAAAAACTAGCTCATCAAATACTACCTCCGTCCCAGTTTGACTGTCTTGTTTGCTTTTGGCACGTTTTTCCACTTCAATATTAAACATATTAGATAAATTAATTTTACAAAATTAATTTTTATAATGTATAGTTTATCACCTAAGGAATCTACTACAAAACTTAGATTTATAAAATTATATTATCTTATATGTTAAATATTGAAGTCAAACGACTTGTCCAAATAGTAAACATGACGGTCAAGAAGGGACGGAGGGAGTAACTGAGTTTGATAATGTTACAAAAGAAGAGTAAGTGACAACCCGCTGCTATTAGTTTATATTCATAATAATCAGTGCTGTATTAGTTTAGTTCGTTACCGATCCTGTCAGTTTGTTACAGATTGGTTATCAGTACAGGGCCAATTTTCGCCGAAATACTATATGTCAAAAAAAATTACTTGCGGTGGCTTTTTTTCAAAAAAATTACGCGGATGTGCCAAAACGGGTCATATAAACCGCATCAGCCTGATCCTGCTTACCGTAAACCGCATCAAGTTAATGCATTTACCAGCTAATTATGTCATAAACCGCACCGGACGAACGCGTCTTCGCCAAAAGATGGACTGGGGCGATGCGGTTTATGACACCCTGGGGCGATCCGCAACTCGCGCGTCGGCACGATCCTGGCCGTGCAAATGGTGCGATCTCCGCCGTCCACGTCCCGAGATTCTCTCGATTTCTGGGTGTGTTTCTCCGCATCATCCGCAAATAAACCGCACCGGGGTGGTGCGGTTATTAACACCCTAAAAAACCTCTATATAAACGCATCCTCCTGATGCTACTTCACACACTTTTCACCCAATTTCTCTAAACTCACTCACTTCTCCCCCTACGAATTTTCCAAGGTTCGTTTCTTTTTTTTTCAATTTTAATTAGTAATTTTTGTATTAATAACTTGTTCTAATCTTTAAGTTTAGCATATTTGTTTTGTGAAATTAATGGACTGATTTTTTGTAATTAATTTTAATGTGTAGGAATCTTCCTAATTACTTCTTCTAATCCCATCCAAAATCTTTGAGGTTAGTATGTTGCTCTCTAATTTTAATTCCTCACTTTTATACTAGATACTTGTAATGTTGGTAGTTTTAGTTGTTTAATTAGTATTTAAATTCGTAATTAATTAGCATTAATTTTATTACTTGTTTTAACTTATAATGGTGCATAAATTAGTCAAATAATTAAGTATGTTTATTATCTTGTAGGAGAAAATTAATATTGGTAGTTTTAGATGTTTAATTATTATTTTAATTCGTAATTAAATAATGCATTAATTTAAATTTGTTTTCAACTTAAAATGATGCTTAAATTAGTCAAATAATTAAGTAGGTATTATTATGTTATAGGAGAAGATTAATATTGGTAGTTTTAGATGTTTAATTATTATTTTAATTCGTAATTAATTTATACATTAATTTTATAACTTGTTTTCAACATAAAATGATGCTTATATTAGTCAAATAATTAAGTATGTATTATTTATTGTAGAAAAATTACTTTGTAGTTTTAGGTGTTTAATTATTATTTAATTCGTAATTAATTTATACATTAATTTTATAACTTGTTTTCAACATAAATGATGCTATATTAGTCAAATAATTAAGTATGTATTATTATTTTAGAAAAATTAATCTTTGTAGTTTTAGGTGTTAAATTATTACTTTAATTCGTAATTAATTAATCCATTAATTTTATAACTTGTTTTTCAACTTAAAATGATGCTTAAATTAGTCAAATAATTAAGTAGGTATTATTATGTTATTGTAGAAAATTAATCTTTGTAGTTTTAGATGTTTAATTATTATTTAATTCGTAATTAATTAATCCATTAATTTTATAACTTATTTTCAACTTAAAATGATGCTTAAATTAGTCAAATATTAAGTAGGTATTATTATGTTATAGGAGAAATTAATCTTGGTAGTTTTAGATGTTTAATTATTATTTTAATTCGTAATAAATTTATGCATTAATTTTTAACTTGTTTTCAACTTAAAATGATGCTTAAATTAGTCAAATAATTAAGTATGTATTATTATGTTATTGTAGAAATTTAATCTTTGTAGTTTTAGGTGTTAAATTATTACTTTAATTCGTAATTAATTAATGCATTAATTTTATAACTTGTTTTCAACTTAAAATGATGCTTAAATTAGTCAAATAATTAAGTAGTATTATTATGTTATTGTAGAAAATTAATCTTTGTAGTTTTAGGTGTTAAATTATTACTTTAATTCGTAATTAATTAATCATTAATTTTATAACCTGTTTTCAACTTAAATGATGCTTAAATTAGTCAAATAATTAAGTAGGTATTATTATGTTATTGTAGAAAATTAATATTGGTAGTTTTAGATGTTTAATTATTATTTTAATAATTCGTAATTAATTTATACATTAATTTTATAACTTGTTTTCAACATAAAATGATGCTTATATTAGTCAAATAATTAAGTATGTTATTATGTTATTGTAGAAATTAATCTTTGTAGTTTTAGGTGTTTAATTATTATTTTAATTCGTAATTAATTTATACATTAATTTTATAACTTGTTTTCAACATAAAATGATGCTTATATTAGTCAAATAATTAAGTATGTATTATTATGTTATTGTAGAAATTTAATCTTTGTAGTTTTAGGTGTTAAATTATTACTTTAATTCGTAATTAATTAATCAATTAATTTTATAACTTGTTTTCAACTTAAAATGATGCTTAAATTAGTCAAATAATTAAGTATGCATTATTATGTTATTGTAGAAAATTAATCTTTGTAGTTTTAGATGTTTAATTTTTATTTAAATTCGTAATTAATTAATGCATTAATTTTATAACTTGTTTTTAACTTAAAATGGTGCATAAATTAGTCAAATAATTAGGTAGGTACTATTCTGTTATTGGAAAAGTTTTTAAAAATGGTGTAAGTTGTTTTTCGTACAAAAAAATGTATACTTTTGCTTAAAAAATTTTTGAACATGTAGTTAATTCTGTAACTTATTTTTAATAAGTGTCTGTTGTTTATTGTGTACTGAATTGAAATATGTGCTTGTGCAGATGGCATTCCAGAGACAAGTTGCTGGTGTGGGGCCAGATGAGCAAGTTTGTTCACGTACCAGACTACCCACATATCTGCAGCACTTTTTTCAGATGACCCGGTAAGTAAAGAGCACATGAAACCTCACCGTAATACGTTTTATGTTTTTTACTAAAGTTATGAACATCATTTATTTTATTGTTGTGCAATCTAGGTCTTGAGAAATAGAAAATACACCGAAAGGAAACTACGTTCTAGGAATGTTGATGTGGAGCATCCACACTTGGCTTTGCATGGTTACATCCGAGATGCTGGTTTTCTTGGATCATCATTTTTAGAAGTTAAAGCAGACAATTCCATTGTCAGTGCATTAGTTGAGAGATGGAGGCCTGAAACTCACACCTTCATGCTACCATTTGGTGAGGTAACCATTACTTTGGAGGATGTCCATCGTTTACTTGGCCTGAGAGTTGATGGGGATGTGGTGATTGCACCTATGAACCTTCCTGTGGCTGATTTATGTTTGGAACTGCTGGGAAAGAAACCAGATGAGAGCGCAATCAGGGGTCACAAGATCTCCTTGTCATGGTTGCAAAAGAATTTTGAAGTGCCTAAAAAGTTTCATGATAGCTTCTTCAGAGAGCCAGCTGTGGTGCATCAACGGTACGCCCGTGCATTCCTTATGAGGCTAATAGGTGGAGTGTTGATACCTACCCAGGACAGTCGCATGATGGACTGTGGATACCTGGCGTTGTTGAGAGACTTTGACGAATCAGGTCAATTAAGCTGGGGTTCTGCAGTGTTGGCACACACGTACCGTGGTCTGTGCAATGCTACCCAGTTCGACACTCCTTACATCGTTGGGGCGACGAAGTTAATCACACTGTGGGCGTATTCTCGAATTCCCACATTCTTTCCAGAGCGCATTAAGGGGCTTTCTGATGCACAAATATGGGGAAAGGTAAGGCGTGTTGTCAGCTAATTTTACTTATACATTTCATTTATGTGCATGCTCAATTTTCTTTAACATGTGCAGGTGGGACAGTCCACATGTTCCCCCGGTTTCTTTACGAGATGCTCGTAACATACTTGATTCGATTCCAGTCCCACCCACAAACGAACAGGTATATTTGCATTTCAATAATTGATAATGTTATTCCTTATGTCATCACTTCTTAATTAATTTCAAAACTTATTATGGCAGTGGGTCTGGCAGCCATACGATGACACTTCTGTGGACGAGGGTGCCATGGTTGTTCCTTTAATTTTGAATAACATCATAGAGGGTCATCAGCCGGACCGGGTTATGAGACAATTCGGCCGTGATCAACCGATACCTGCAGCACCACTAGACTGTGACCGGCTACATAGCCAAAAGCGCACAGGTAGAGTTGAAGCAAATTGGTCTGCCATTAATGCGGTATACATAGAGTTATGGAATGACCGGGAACATAGGCGGATAAACTTGGAAGGATTTCCTCCTGCTGTTCAACTGACTACACGCTCTGAGTACATGATATGGTACCAACAAAATAGCTTACGATGGTATACTCGAGAAGCACGTCGACAGTCCATATTGGTATGCATTTACAATATATATTACTGTTTTTGGTAGTATATAATAGTTGTGCAGTACAATTGCTTACATATTTACCTTACGACTTTGTATGTTCTACAAAGGCTGATGGATTAGACCAGCTGCAACATTATGGACATGATGCTGATGTAGGAGCTTATGCCGAATATCTCTCCCAGCAATCAGGGACATTGTATCACCAACGGTATAGAAATGTCCAGCCTCAAGTTGATCATCATGCACCCCCTGCGTTCAATGTATACCAACCACCCTTCTCATTGAATGACAACCCCAGCAGAAGGTCTACACGTCGACGACCAAAGAGTGAGTTACGCCGACCGCCACAGGCTGAACCTGAGATTGAGCCTGCTCCCATTATCTTTCAATCTAGCTGGACATATCCTCCTCAACCTTCTTATCCGGTTAGCCAGCAAGATGCCCAGTATGATTATGATCCATGGTATCGTGCCCCTCCAACTGAGCAATCAAGTATGTGGGGATCATCATTCGGCGGTCAACAACCAGGTCAGTGGGGTTATCAGACCAGCACACACGATTACTCAGTTGGCCAGACATCCACCCAAGGTGGATGGGGAGGTGAAGTGGGCACCCTGGATCAATATGGTGTTCAGACAAGTACCCAAGATCAGTGGGATCAACAGGGTGGTTCAAGTCAGTGGGATCTTCAGATTGGTGGTCAGCCGAGTCAGACGAGTCAGTGGGTAGTGCAAAATCCACAAGCTAGATGGGATCAACCACAGTGGACTTCTTATTCAAGTTCGTACGTTGATCCCACACCACCAGCCATCACACCATACGGTGAAGGGTCTTCAAGAGGGGTAGCCGCAAATGTACCGACTACGCAAGCTGAAAGGTCGGCACACATGAGTGCTAGTTTTGCAAATCTTAATGTGTTTGATGATGAAGATGAAGACGAAGCACTTCGGACTTCCATGGACGCATATGTTCAGTCCAACCCGGTTACTCCTCCACCACAGACTTCCACGTTTGACATGACTTTGAGGGGACCAAACTCAATGAACCCTCCACAGCGTTATACACCGAGTGAGTACGAACACCAAGGAGAGGAGGTGCAGGTGGAAGAGGACGAAGGGGTAGAAGAGATAGAGGTGGTGCTGCTTGATACTACTATGCATTGTTTTTTTTACGTTTGTCTGACTCATTTGAAGCTTCTTATGCATATTGGAAGTTTTATTGATATGTTATGTAACGAATCTCGCTATGTCTCGTTATGAATCTTGCATGTTACGTAATGGTAGTTATATGTTCATTTGATTCGAAATACTACATGGACAAAAATTTAATTGCTTGATGTCTTATATGCAATCATTATACTTCCCTAAAATTAGACTCAACCGACACCGGATACTGCTTGAGAAGCATCACCGAACTAGTGAACATGCACAACAATATGGTTGCAAAAAACTGCATGCAGGTGCTATATTGGTGATGGGATTCGTAGTATCATATGACGTCCGTTGGCCACCATTTTTTGCCACAACGAAATTTGTATGTAATACTACATTGATACAAAATTTGGAGCACAACGTGAATCATTTGGTAGTCGTAACTGTAAGCGCAAGGTAGCACCGTAGTGCAGTTTTTTAATATGCAGTTTTCGCGTTTGTAAGGGAGTTTGACTATTTTTTTGAATAGGTTGCCGCTGTCCGTTGGCCACCATTTTTTGCCACAATGAAATTTGTATGTACTACTACGTTGATACAAAATTTGGAGCACAACGTGAATCATTTGGTAGTCGTAACTGTAAGCGCAAGGTAGCACCGTAGTGCAGTTTTTTAATATGCAGTTTTCGCGTTTGTAAGGGAGTTTGACTATTTTTTTGAATAGGTTTCCGCTGTCCGTTGGCCACCATTTTTTGCCACAACGAAATTTGTATGTAATACTACATTGATACAAAATTTGGAGCACAACGTGAACTAGCCTTTGAGTTTACCTTTTAACTAGCCGTTTAAGTAGCCGTTGAACCAGCCGTTGAGTTAACCTTTTAACTAGCCGTTTAAGTAGCCGTTGAACTAGCCGTTGAGTTAACCTTTTAACTAGCCGTTTAAGTAGCCGTTGAACTAGCCGTTGAGTTAGCCGTTTAACTATCCGTTACACTAGCATTATAAACCAGGGTATTGGTTACCACCCCATTCATCCCACACAACATTATACAAAATCTTTGTAGTTCGGTAGTGAATTGATCATATCTTACCACAAACTATCGTGTAAAAATCAAATGGAGTTTCCTTTCAGTTTGCACGTTAACTATGCAGCTACTTTCGGTCGTCATGGTGCGCAGTTTGATCGAAGGATGGGGCACAGACGCATTGAAGTTAATATGCCGTATCCTAATAATCTACGTGATCTACATCGACGAGTCATCCGTGCTCTGCAGTCAACCTTAGGCAGAATACAGATAGCAACAATGGTGTATCTGGGCTTGGAGGGCGACTACGAGTGGAATTTTATACACGTACGCAATGATGCATCTGTTCAACGAATGATGGAAAACTACATGGAGTACAATGATTTCATGGCACATATTCCACTACTAGTTATCTACGATCCTATTGAATCCGACGACGATGATTTCCAGGTGCAGGAGTCAATGTACGAGATGCGGCGTAACATAATAGCACAACAACTTGACAGACAGAGGTCAGGGAACAATTAGGTTTCATGTAATTGTGTAACAACAATTTGAATCTGATGGATTAATTTTATTTCTACAAGAGTATGTGGTGATGCGCTGATCCACGTACAATAGATTAATATTCCCCCTCATCCAATCTCTTTACCACTTGTTGAAGCATTAGATGCTTATGTTATTGTAGACACGATTAATCGGATAAGATTTCCCCCGTCCACCAATGGATTTCAATTTTATTCTCACGGTATATATACTCCCTTACCCTATGCATATAAATGCAACAAGCGTTTTACTTTCACTTACACAGATAACTACCCACATCCGTTGTCATTACTATATTGCATAAGTTATCCATATCTCTTACTGAACTTCATCGTCGCATTTCATCAATGGAGATCCCTTGCACAATCTTGCTTGACGTTGAGCCAATCACCAACGATTCAGGTCTGTATTTTGCCAGAACATATTCCACTGAGCATTTCGATTTGGATATCGAAATGGATATTACGTTCGCCGAGTTTGACAATGTTGTAGAGACTAGGTTGAAAGAGCGTTATGGTTACAATTGTGTCCTTGAATCGATACTTCATCGATTGCTGCTGCGCTCCCAGCCACACCCTGTATGGGGGCCATTACAAATAAAGCAAGATGTTGACGTTCAAACAATGATAGAACGGTTCGTTTACAATCAACAATTTTATACTCGATTAGAATTCTATGTGGTGTATGCATTTAGGGAAGTTACCCCACCACCATGCGATAATTTTGCGAGCGTATCCTTCATAGAAGAGTATAATGAAGATTTCGGTTCAGATGACAGCGAACAGGAAGGTTAACATGTTGGTGGATGATGCATATCTCGTCCATTCTAAGGCATCAACAAAAGTGATATGTGGATACTCCTATGATATATGTTCTTGTTTAAAGAAAGCACGTATGGGAAGATGAATAAGTATTAGTATGTCCTTCTGTAATAAAACAGTGATGGATGTCACTGAATCGTTATATGTATTTGAAATATTTCCTAAGCCTATGAAATGGTATATCAGATCAATCTATAGTCCTTGTTTATTTAACAATGCGTTTAATTTGTTCATGGTATCTTATTCTCCATCATATCATTTAAATTTTTAAGCATCTGTACCATATCTAAGAATATATCCTTATCATCTAAGAATATAATCCATATCTAGGAATAGTTTTAAGCATCTATACCATATTTTAAAGCATCTGTCATATTTCCTAACCTTCCCCAGTCCAAACCGAAATGGTTTTCATCTATAAATATCTCAATACGGTTCACTTTTCAACACAAACATACAACTGCAGTATTGCTCTACGCTGGAAAAATGTTTATTCCTTGCGAGTTATATCTGCATTACATCCCGTGCGTGGATGATGATGGTTTCAACTTTGAACCTACTGAGCACTCAACAACACGCCCACTAACCATATCGCCTTGCTTCGACTTCAACTATTTCAAGTACCTAGTTGAATGTTGCTTAGATTGTGGTCAACAAAGATTCACCGCCACACTCATTGCATACCGAAGAATGGTTTCTCCTTACCCAACACCCTCTTGGAGTCAGATGGTAATTGCGAACGAGGAAGACTATCGTATCATGCTCAACAACTACATGAGGAACCACCGATACATGGGTAAGATTGAACTACTTGTGGAGTATGAACCCGAGGTTGACGATTAATCGTGACGGATGAATAAAAAAACACAACGATTGTTCGCATTATGTGTAATTGTGATGAAGGATAGAATAAAAGAAAGCGATTGTTCGCTTTATGTTTATCTTTATAGTTTTATGTATTATGTTGCTCCTGCTAGTCAGGTTGTGCCTTAAGCAAGCACCAAAAAAAATATGAATAAAAGGTCCTCACGAAGGCGTGTTGTTTTTATATAATTGTAACACACATAACATGTGTCTTCTTAAATTTAGGTTCAAACCAGTAGTACATTCATACAGAAGTTTCAAACAAACACTTCCTATTATTAGGACAAAACAAAAGCATGCATCCATAACGTGTAGACTTTGCTCAAAGAGCTAGCACGTATTGAAAAAAAATAAGTTACTTGCTTAACAAACAAGAAGATTAATTTTCAACTAGTTGTAACCACGGTTCGGGCAGTTTCTCCTGGTGTGCCCGGGTTGTAGACAATGACGGCAGCGTCTGCGTTCAGTAGTTGTGTCATCATTTTCATCCATTTCATTCCGAATGCGTGAATACCTTGGTCGCCCCCGTATAGTTCGTATCGCATCTGGATGTGGAACTACTTTTGCATCTGTATACGGTGGCCAGTTGTGCTCGTTGCCAAGTGGACGAAAAGGTTGACCACCATAAGCTTCAATCATTGTCTCAAGCCTATAAACACGATGCACGTAATTGTCCCACAGTAACCCTGTTCTGCAACATACAGCCATGACATGAGAACATGGGTATTTGAATGCTTGCCACTCACCACATTCACAAGTCATGTCGCTGAAATCGACTTTGTAATTTCCCTTGTTTCTTCTCAAAGCCACAGATCCAAAATCCTCAACCTCGTATACTTGTGTACTTCATCAAAAACCCTAACATTGTGACTGTTTGATAGTCTTCGATTTTCCTCAATCTTGGTTGTGGCGTAGTCTGTGTACAATGACGCTCCAGCGATGCGTTGACCGTTGTATGTAGCAAGGTTATCATTGAAATATGTGACGAGCTTGTGCAGTGTGCTATTGACAATAGCACTAATAGGCAGTAGACGAACACTTTTCAGCACACCGTTGATGCACTCGACCAAATTTGTAGTCATGTGGCCCCATCTCCTGCCGTCGTCATATGCTCTTGACCACTTATCAAATGGAAGATCATGGAAGAATCGTTCAATACCAGGGACCTGAGATAGGAGATGATTGTACCTTCTTTGAACGTGATGCCTCCTAAACTCATAAGCTAAAACAACAAGATATATCATTAATAAGAGATGTTATGGACAAGTTTGATAATGAAGCATCACAATGTATACAAGTTCATACCTGTGTTAATAAGATACTTCTTCATTTTTTTGTTGTGAAACCTTGTCTGGAAGTTCGATGCAACGTGTCGGATGCAGTAGTAGTGATGAGCCATGGGGGGTTTCCAATATGGATCTGATTCAACGATACTTATGATAGCTGGGGCACGATCCGTAATTATTGACACGTCCGCTCTTTGACCTATCACATGGAGTCGCACCTTGTCGAGAAAGAATTTCCAACTAGCTAAGTCTTCAGACTCAACAATAGCGAACGCAATAGGTATGACTTTATTGTTACCATCTTGCGCCGCCGCTATCAGAAGCTTGCCTTTGAACTTACCGTATAAATGTGTACCATCTATCTGCAACATGGGTTTGAAGTGTCTGAATGCAGAAATACACGGACCGAACGCCCAGAAACACCGTTGGAATTGTTTCACTTGGGTTGTTTGTGTGTCATCCTCGAAAGCCCTGACTGTCTTTAGAGCAACAACGGAACCTGGTATGAAATGTTTGATGGCCATGAATAACCTTGGTAGCTGATTATAAGACTCAACCCAATCTCCATAGATTTTTCCGGTCGCTTCACATCTTGCCAACCATGCTTTTCTGTATGAAATTGTTCTGTTGTACTGTCCACGAATCTGCTCAATGACATCAAGAACACTCATACCTGGGTTACGACTAATATGGGGAAGAAGAGCTTCAGCAATGAAATGGTAGTTCATCTGCCGATGATCTTGTCCATCATCTGCAGGAGCACAACTATGGGTAGTGAGTCTCGTAATTTTCCATTCGCTCTCACCATTCAACAACGCGCCCCTTAAGTAAAATGGACATTCATCATGTTTAACACATTGGACAACGTATGCTTTCCTTGAGTTTTTGACAACACTGATATCCATATTTTTGCGAATGTGATACTCCTTGACAGCGGTTACTAGACTGTCTTTATCGTCGAACTCTTGGCCTATAACGAACTCTTCTACAGGATTCCAGTTTGGGACACCGCGACGATCCACATCTGATTGCATTGCGTTGATGGCATCCCAGTCCACGTGATGATAAAATGAAGCATCTGGCATATGCTGACTAGTTTCGCCATCTACTTCTGGTCCGTGAAGAAATTCTTCTGGAATGAGTTCAACTTCATCATCTGATGTAACATCTTCATCATCTGCAAGCTCATACTCGCCGTCGTCGTCATCGTCATCATCACCATCAATTTCTATATGAATGTCCATGCACTGAGAGATGTCCCAACAACACTTATAGTTACAAAGCATTGCCTGAACATCTTCATCAGTTTCTAGTACAAGTGCTGTAAACTGTAAAGGCTCCCTGCTGAACAACTGCCGATATGTCATCCTCGAAACAGAAAATCCAAACTTCAATTGACGGATGGCCTCTGTGACAGAATACTTTAACATTTGGATGGTGAAATCGTCAGCTACACGAAGATAAAAGGTTTTGGTGTCTTCATTGCCTTGGAAGTAGAGACTTCCATGTTCCGTGTATGATAGTTCGGCATTAACAAAAATGGTACAAGGGAATGCCATTCTTTCAAGCAAAATTAAGATCCAGACGAGTAACGTAGTTTATATCTGCACAAACAAACAATATTTAAAATTTAAGCAATAAAAAATAATAAACGATAAACTAAATGCAAAAAAAAATATTGAATTGTAAGAGCAAGTCTGAACATTTTTTAGCTAACTACAACCCAATTTACAAGATGTAAATATAATAATAAATTTAACAACACAAATGTAGTAAAACTTACAAAATATTAATTACGAATTTAATTAATATATCAACAACTAAAATATTTGAAAAATATGTTTAAACCATTACGAACAAATCTACATATATTGTACCTAACTTATACACCTATTTTGGTAAACAAGTTGTTATAAATTATTAACAATAATAAATGATGAATTACACCATTTTAAGTTAAAAACAAGTTATGAAGTAATGTATTAATTAATTATGAAATAAAACACTAATTAAACGACTAAAGCTACCATAATTAATTTTTTTCCTATAACATAAAAAAACGTACTTAATTATTTGACTAAATTATACACCATTTTAAGTTAAGAACAAGTTATGATATTTATGCATTAATTAATTACGAATTACATTACTAATTAAACAACTAAAACTATCAAGATTAATTTTTTCCTATAACATAATAATACCTACTTAATTATTTTACTAATTTATGGACCATTTTAAGTTAAAAACAAGTTATAAAATTAATGCATTAATTAATTACGAATTAAAATACTAATTAAACAACTAAAAATACCAAGATTAATTTTCTCCAATAACATAATAATACCTACTTAATTATTTTACTAATTTATGGACCATTTTAAGTTAAAAACAGGTTATAAAATTAATGCATTAATTAATTACGAATTTAAATCCTACTTAAGCAAATAAAACTTACAAAAAATTAATGTAAACCATTAATAAGATGTCTACATATTATTTTAACTTACATCAAACTTAAAGAATAATAAGTTATACGGTAATGACGTAGTTAATTATGAATTTAATCATAAGTAATTAGATAACTACTTAAATATATATATATATATATATCAAAACCTAATAAACAAAGACATTTACTATACAAATAAATGAAAAATAAAAATTAAAAATAACCATACTAACCTCATAAGCTTCGGAGCATTTGTCATTGTTGAAGGGGATTTTTTTGGTGTTTGTGATTGATGGAATGAGGTTGGCTGAGTTTGGTTTTTATAGTGATTTTCGGCAGTCATAAACCGCACTGGGGCGATGCGGTTTATATGCAATATTGTGGATAATCTTATCCGACAAAATCGCGGAAATCGCGGAGTACGAACGGCTCATATTCATTCCGTGTTTGCAAATAAACCGCATCGCCCCAGTCCATCTTTTGGCAAAGACGCGTCCGTCCGGTGCGGTTTATGACATAATTAGCCGGTAAATGCATTAACTTGATGCGGTTTACGGTAAGCAGGATCGGCTGATGCGGTTTATATGACCCGTTTTGGCACATCCGCGTAATTTTTTTGAAAAAAAGCCACCGCAAGTAATTTTTTTTGACATATAGTATTCGGCGAAAATTGGTTTAGTTATTTCCTCTTGTATATATAGTCGAACCTCCCATAACCTGTATACTGATTATGCTGTATACATCGGCTTGCCTTTCTAATCAAAGAATTGAAATGCTTTCACTCTATTTCGAAAGAGAGGAGGAAACTTAGAACGCGAGGAGAGGCAGGTTGGGGATGGAAAAATCTTGACATTTTTCGGGTCACAGTTTGCAGAGTTCTAGCGAGTCTAGATAAATTTCGGTCGTTTAAAACTCTCACACCCTTTGGAAACTGCGATGGATGTTATTAAAAGCAGGTGGTATCTGCGCGGCCAATTGAAAAGGTAATAGTTCATCCTCGGGTGCTGCTTCACGTCGAGGATCACTTCGAAAGGATCGTCTGGAAGGAAGAAAACGAGTAGTTGGAGTTTTCTCGGCAGCTCGTTCGAAGGCACTGTTGAGATTTCTAACAGCTTTGCAGGTTCTCCTTCCTTATCTCTTACTTCTTTTCTGTCTGTGTGCGGGTGTCTCTCCTTGCTAGGCCCATCATTGTTATGGATCTTGGTGGCGATTACATTATTTGTTCATATCTATAGCCACGTTTCACGAATTATGGATCTTAGGTTTAAATTAGCTGCCGTGTACATGGATGTTAAGTGAAACAGGTAGAAAGTCTGCAGTGAATGCTTCGTGTCTGTAACTGTCTTTCTGGCAGCAGAGACATGACGCTTGAGATGTTTGACTTAGAATTCTAGCGTTTCTTGAAGCCAAATTGTTTTCACCAAGTTCTTGAGTAGACACCGTTAATTTTTTCATGTCACCACAACCAGATACTGACGATCATTGCCATCTATATCGTAAGTTGTTTGTTTGTGCGATTTGCAGCTCAAGAAGTGTTCGTCTTTGTCACATGGCTTGGTTGGTACACTTAAATTTAAATAGTATTTGTTTTTTTTCTTTTGTTGTTTGATGTTTTACAAGAAAAAGTAAACTTCATTCTTGTACCAGTCAAATGGCATTCTTTGATTTTGTCTTAAAATGACCATTCTGTTCTGAAATTTAGTGTATTTTTCGGCCTTGCCTACGCTGTATTGTCAAAAATACAAAATGACTTACTGATTTCTTGGAAGTGATGTTCTTTAGATTAACACAGGTTGTTTATGCTGTGAGATCTTTATCTTATGTATGTTTCCTAATTGACTCTTTGGACTTTATGGTCCTACTAGATGCTGTAAACGTGTTGGCTGTGTGATGTTAATCTCAATCAATTGCAATATACGTGTGGATATCTTGCCTGTCTCTGCAAGTGATCTGCAGACCCTGCTCGCCATGATTGTTAGTTACTGCTAATTAGAGTAGTGCCTTGAATCGCATCCGTGAGATTAGTTACTGGTAACCTTTGATGTCAGTTTTTGATAACATAACATTTGCAATGCAGTGCCATTTGAGGAAGATGTGGAGGACCGCAGCATCTGGTTTCATAAACCAAGCTATCTTGAAGAAATGTTGTCCTTGTTCAGAAGAATTAACGGTATCTCTTATGTTTGTGGAAATAAGCAATGGATTTTTTGCATCTTCAGTGTTGGAAAAGGCGCGTATCAATGCGATCTCATCTAATTTAGTGTACATAACTATTTTTCAGATAAGGAGCACGTGGTTGGCTGGTATACAACTGGTCGTGAATTGCGTGAGAACGACCTAGATATCCATAGGCTGTTTTTTGAGTAAGATGATCAAAACTCTGCTTCATTTGACTGGCATGGTCATTCTTCATTTCTATTTCTTTAGTTTGACTTCCATTTTTTTCGTTTCCTTTTCTTGTCAGCTATGTGACGAACCCTGTGTTGGTCATAACTGAAGTCCCGCCGAGGGAGTTTAGTATCCCTGCAAAAGCTTATTGTACTGTTGATGGAGTGAAGGAGGTAGGGAAGCTCTATTTTTCTACTTGCTGGAAGTTTGAGAGTTCTATTTTTGTTTTAACTCGTACTGCTTCTCTTTTCCCGTGATGAAGAATTAACTTTGTTTTTCTTGATTGTTGAGGAAATTATTTGTTCTTCGGTTATCTCGGCTAATATTAATGGAACATATGAATGCATGATCAATGCTATTGCAGACTGCTACAGAAAAAGGCCAGAAGGCATTGGTGCATGTTCCCTCGGAAATAGTTGCCGATGAACTTGAGGAAATGGGTAAGTCAATGATGTTATATATAGCTCCAAGTCTACCTTTTATTAACCACAATCAAAAGAAGTGGTCAGACATCCTTATTAACCTGTGATCTTATATCATTAGGTTCGTGTTTCTTCTGCAAAATCTTTACTTGATAATCGGCTTTGTTGTAGGTTTTGAGCACTTGTTTAGAGATGTCAGGGGTACAACCTTTAACAACAGCACTAGCCACTGAGGTCTGCATATTTGAACCAGATTCCGTAGGAACTGTTGTGTAGCTTTTTTAAGCTTGAAGTATCGGGTTTATATTTTCATGATTAGTGATTGCTCACGTTTCCTGCCACATTCAGGTGTCAAGAATGTATGTGGCACTGAAACCCTAAGTGAACAACTTGCTAATATCGCACTTATCTCGAGCATGTGGAGGAGAAAAAGTTTCCATTTAAACCAAGAAATTTTATATCATGTGCAGGTAATTGGCCACTTCCACAGTTAATATATGGTCTCCCTTGTATCCTGTTATAAACAGTTTTTATGTTGATATCATTTTAAGCCACTACAAAATGGTCTCTGATTCATCATCCTTGGTTTCTCTTTTCAGTTTCCATCTCTTCCAGATCTGCCTGTAATTCAAGTTTATATTGTTGATTTGCTATGCCGATTGTTTTGATGTTGTATATCACTCATCTTGTGCAGGATGTGTTCAATCGACTTCCGGACCTTAAGAATTCTGAGTTGATCAAAGCTTTAACAGGTCAGAAAGCAGGCATTTCACAATTTTGTTAGTGATGTTGTCTCTTTTTTTTTTTTGCTGATTATTATGTGCCTTCAGTGAAAACAAATGACATGATGCTGGTAATCTACTTATGTTCTGTTATCCGGAGTGTGATTGCTCTCCACAACCTGATTAACAACAAGGTTAGGTTCTTTATATTGAGTATGACTTTCTAGATGACTTGATTGGTCAAATTAGGTTGTGTGTGTTTTGTGGCACCATAAATGACGAGTAATGGAGCATCATGGATGATCATTCTTGTGTTATGATACGATAGTGATTAGGACCCCACCTTTATTCATTTTCAGAAACTGTACATGGAACACGAGAAAGCAGAGAAACTCAAAACCAGTAGCAGCAGTACTGGCAGCGATTTGGTTCAGTGATAGGATTAGGACCTGTTTTGTTTTCTTTATAATACTGATGTATTCTAACTCAAATCAGAACAGGGGAGGCTTGAATTGTACTAGAGTGTGGTTTAGTGAAGAAGGTGAGGGTTAGTCATACTTGATAACATTTGATTCCTTCAGCTGGGAAAACATAATGTTCTATTAATGTGCTAGATAATAGCTGAAACGATTCTCCCGAAGCCTTTTGTTTCTGGATGCATATGCTAAAAAGAATGCCCTTCTAGTATTCTCTGTATGGTGAAAGCTCATGTTACTTAGCGACCTAAGCGTGCCCATTTTTGGCTTAGGAGACAGCGAAAGCATGTTCGATATTGAATATAGCAATTCTAGATAGTCATGTCGTGCACCATACTATTGCGAGTTTGTTGCACTTGCGGTGTTTGCAAAGCCATTTTAGATCTTGATCTGGTCATTTAAAAAACTTCAGTCATTTAATTCTGGAATGGAATCTTGTGGAGTCCTTCAGAATCTCAGATGGAGGGTGAGGCATACCACCCCTTTGAGTTTTATCTTAGAAATTCATTAGGAAAAAAAAAAAAACAAAAAATGTTTCACAGATTTTGGTTGATGATTTACTGATGAAGCAGTTCGCAGCTGCCAATTAAAGCAAAAGCTATCAGAATCATTTGTCTGATTAATCCAAAAACAGTCTCCACGCACTTAAATAGCACACTATTAACCTCAAATGAAAATAACGTTGCATCAACAGTTGAAGTAATTGTACCGAACGATTTTCATACTGTAAGGAATCACACATGTAACTATGTGGTCAGAAGATATCCAACAGACATACATTTGAATTTGATCAGACCTTAGTATGGTAAAGATCACTACCCAGGACTTAACCCGAGTTGAAAGCTACGTTCATATACTGATCCCCAACAATTTTTTCGTTGAGAATACATAGCATCATTTGAAGATACACTCTGAATGAGCAATTAGCCATATAGAATTTGCTGCCAAATTAGTCCTCGCTTTTTACAGGGAGATTGAGCGCGCATGTAATTTATACTTGGTGCGCTGCTGCTTACTGAATGGCATCAATAACATGCAACCCTGAACAAGTTGAAACTGGCACCAACAGCAACCAGCGAAAAACAGCAATTAATGCTGAAACGATGGTGACTAGAGATCTTTCCATATGAAATGAGATTCTGAGAACGCTTCAATCTTCCTCTTCATTATCATCAGGCTCAACAGACTGCTCGAAGTCGGCATCCATCAATATCCCATCCATGATATGCACAACAATTTCACTTTCTATCAAGTCAACCCTCTCCGCCTTAACCCGATTCACGACCAATAGACCATCACCCAAACCCTTCGATATGAACACCCGAACCCAGAAACCGAATCAATCTCACTTCCTCCCCCCCCGCAACAACCGAACTAGAATATATCTTCCGAGGAACGGCAGAAAAACCAAGAACCCGGGAAAGTGTAGCGTACACGTTATCATCATCATCACGGCAGAAGATCCATTGGATTCAGCACTTCTTAGTTTAAGATCACGCTCGATTGCCTTTTCTGAAGGCACAAAACAGTGAACGCGAGATCACGCGGGAGCATTTCAACAATCATCTTCCCGAACTTGCCCAATTCCGCGGCTTTCATGGATCTTGAAGGTTTGGATTTGATTTCGTTGATATGTCTGGCAGTCGGAGCAGTGACATCGCTATCACTAATAAACATGCGATTAAGACTACTACAGAAACAGCGCAACTGGGTTACCGAATGTCTTCCGTTTTCCTTTCCGCTTCGTTAAATCCATGGGACTTGTCTCTAATACTATACTCAACTATGCAGCCGAAACAAGGTCACCACATAAGCACTTTTCAGAAAATCAATCATAATGACTTGCTACTACTACAGAATCTGAATTTCGTGTTGGCTACAACACGATGAAAGGGAAATTTATATGTGAATGGAAGAGGATTAGGTTTTTTTATCGTTTAGACGGCTTGCTAGAAGACATTTGAGCAGAGTCACGAGGTCGAAGGAGAGCCGTCTGCCAGAGAAAACGGAGAGAAGAATCACCGAAAGTACGATTAAGAAGGCCTGCCGAAGAGCAAGCTTGGCCTTCTTGCTCCGCCAGCTTCAAGAGCAGCAAACTGAGAAGATCCAGATCTGGTTCTGGACTGAAGGAGTGTAGAAAAAAACATAAGGAAAAATTACACTGTCCACCCATGAGGTTTGGTGATTTTCACTGCCCACCATGAGGTTTGAAATTTAACAATGCCCACCCATGAAGTTACTTAAATATATCCTCCCCTCCGTCACCAAAACTACTTAATTCTATCATCTGTCGTTAGTTTTGACCAGAGCCACTTACGTTGACCAAACTACTTATCCTATTTCACGTGACTATTCATCACACTGGAGACTTTCACGAACTCCACTGCTTGCGTTCTCCATTGTTGCTTCGATTTTCTTTGCTCTTCGTTGGGATTCCTCTCTTAGTGGTGCGCGATTTCTGCTTGGGAATGTAAGTTCGTGGGTTTCGATTTCTAGGATTTCGATTTCTGATGCCTTAGGGTTTGATTTTGATGCCTTACAGTTTCGATGTCTGATGCCTTAGGGCTTCGCTTGCAAGTTTGTTGGGTTTTCTCTCTGATAGTAGTATGCGATTGTTGCTTCTATCTTCTATAGTATACTGCTGCTTGAGATTGGAAGATTCTAAGCAATTGTTGCTTCTATCTTCTATGTGCGATTGCTGCTTCTCTCTGTTAGTAGCAGATTAAACTTCATTTCTCAACGTGACTATTCATCACACTGGCGACTTCACGAACTCCACTGTTTGCGTTCTCCATTGTTGCTTCGATTTTCTTTGCTCTTCGTTGGGATTCCTCTCTTAGTGGTGCGCGATTGCTGCTCGGGACTGTAAGTTCGTGGGTTTCGATTTCCAGGGTTTCAATTTCTGATGCCTTAGGGTTTCGATTTCTGATGCCTTACGGTTTTGATGTCTGATGCCTTAGGGTTTCGCTTGCAAGTTTGTTGGTTTTCTCTCTGATAGTAGTATGCGATTGCTGCTTCTATCGTCTATGGTATACTGCTGCTTGAGATTGGAAGATTCTAAGCAATTGCTGCTTCTATCTTCTATGTGTGATTGCTGCTTCTCTCTGTTAGCAGTGTGTGATTACTGCTTCTACAGTTCTCTTTTTTCCTCTGTCTGTTGTATACCGCGAAATTGCTCGGCTAACTATCTAGTTGCAAGGTCTGTCTTGGTGTGGCTAAATTGTTCATGCGGAATGAGATTTGATTATCAATGAGATTTCAGTTCTGTTGTTTACCGTGGCATTGTTGGAGATTTTGGGATTACATATCCACTGTTGGGGATGGATTTCATACCCACTGTAACCATCACTGGTTTGCGAATCTGTCTTCTGATTTCTCCTCTCTATTGCTTCTGTTGCAGTTGGCATCTGGTACAAACATTTTTTTCTGATGGTTCACTGATGTTTCAAGTAAAATGGCCTTTTCTGAATTGGTTATGACTTTATGCGTAGAGGTCTATGTAGAAGCGGCCCTTCATGTAATTGCTCCGCTTTATTGCGTCGAAGCGGTTTATGATAGAGTTGCTCCATAGCTACTGAAATTGCGCTTTAGGAATCATAACCTTTTTTGTAAAGCAATAAGGATGGCCATAAGGACCAATCTGAGCGTATTTTTCTGTTAAAAATGAGTTTGCATTTCTGTTTTGTGCTTTATGCAGAATGTCTTCTTCAAGCGAGCATAGTTTCAACTCCAACTCCAAGAGTGAACCGAAATGCCACTGCAACTTTATTGCTCAACTACAAGTGGCCAACACTGCTAAAAACTATGCCACACCATTTTACAATTGTGCAGCAAAAAAGTGCAACTTCTTTGTATGGTGGAAAGATATTAACCCGCAGAAGTATCCATTGCCAAATGCTGACCTCAAAAGACTTGAAAGGAACTCCTGCATCGGTGACATTGAACATGTGTTGCTGGACTTGAAGAATTTGAACACCTGTCTTCTGACCAAACTTGAAAAGATGGAGACAACTAAATTGGAGCAGCTGGAGAATACAAAGATAGTGTCTGCAACCTTTGTTGTATTAATACTGGCAGTCTTTTTTGTTTGGATTTCCCTTGTGTAATAGTCCGGTGTAATTTCTAGTGTTGTAGAACCAAGTCCAAGTTCTAGTGTTGTAGAACCAAGTGCAAGTTCTAGTGTTGTAAGCTACTTATGTTATGCAGTTATTAATCTACTTATTTTGCTTCTGGTAAATTGTTTCTTCTCTGATGAAGTATAATATTTATGCGCATGAGTTCCCATTTTCTTAAACAGCACTAAAGAAACTGAAACAACAGTTTGTATCCAAGGCATTAACAGCAGTGAAAACATCATTTTTAATCTGCACTTAAACAGATGAGTGCAGGCTGAGGCAGCAAGCAGCATATACAACAATGAAATATCATTTAAACTGCACTTATACTGCACTAAAATAGCTAGTCACAACAGACCAATCTGTAGTTTGAATTCATAAACGACGATGTTTAATGTATCCAGAAATTCCAATCTGAAACAACAACTTGTATATGCACTAAATACAACATAAAACATCATTATATTGTAGTTAAACTGTACTAAGACAGTGAATGCGCTGTAGCAGCAGGTGTGTTCGACATCAAAGAATTTTTTAATGAAAATGACACTTATATTAACTACTGCACTGAAACAAGTGGGTTCGACAGTTACAATAACTGCACCAAACTGAATTCATAGACAACAGTACCCAGATCACTAAAGACCTTCAAAATACCCAAAAAACATAGATTATCATAATGTACCCCACATCACGAAAGACATCCAAAATATCCAAAAAGTACATAGACCTCCAAAATATCCAAAAAGTACATAGCTTATGATTCTATTCCCCAAAAAAAAATCCCAGAAACAAGCTAAATCAAGCACCAACACCCGATTGCAGCTACTTCCTTTTCCTCTTTCCCTTAGACTGACTGCTACTTCCTGCCCCTTGAGAACCACTGTTTGGACCCCGGGTTTCTATCAAGTACATGGGAAGTTTGGCATATGATTCATCATGATTCCCCTCAATCAACGTTAAAGCCAACTTGCTTGCTCGATAACATTTGATGTAACTGACGTCAACACTGAATTTTTGTCTCATTATCTCCATGATGTCCTTGGGAACCATTTACTTATTTGCTCTTATGTCAGGCAGAATTTTCTTCGTGATCCATGGGACTGTGGCATTGGGATTCTTGTTTATTCTCATGCAATCATGTTCCCCTTTGAGGGTCTTGATCATGAATGTAGTTCTGTCAGGTAGAAGAGATGCATGCAGCCTCCAAGGGCATGTGTCAGTGTTGTTACACCTCACTGTGTACTTATCAGGATCATTACTTAGTCTATGTAAGTCAATACCCTCTTGACAGACATAATCCTTCATAACCTCCAAAAATACTCTTTTACTCTCAAACATCTGGTGCGACAATAGTAAAACCTTCCCGTCAGCTTGGTACTCAAAGTGAGTCCCGTTCATTAGGTATTGTGGTTCCTTTACTGCGCAATCTTCCTCGTCTGCAGAGTAGTACCCACTTCCAGTTATTGTCTCTACTTCTTCCAAGTTGTCATATCTGAATCATCGTCATGATCATCTTCATCTGAAGCACTAGAGGAAGTGTCCATCCGAGTAGTATTGTCATCATTCACGTGACACCACGAATCATCAGAATAGGTTGGACCATTATCATCAGCAAGAACTTCATAGGCATTTTCTGCACCAACATGAGAACCATCACCTCGTTCAACACAACTATCAACACTTCTTGGGGTGCTTTCATTATCTCGGCCAACACTTTCAACCCCATGTGTACCAGTTTGTACGTCACCACTTCTTGGGGTGGTATTGCTAGTTTGGGCATATTGGAGCTGAGTAGATGGTTCAGGAGTAGTAGCATCCTGACGTGGATTGGTTCCCACTATAAATGAACTATTCAGAAGACATATTCACAAACCAGTGATGGTTACAGTGGGTATGAAATCCATCCTCAACAGTGGGTATGTAATCCCAAAATCACCAACAATGCTACGGTAAACAACAGAACTGAAATCTCATAAATAATCAAATCTCATTCCGCAGGAACAATTTAGCCACACCAAGACATACCTTGCAACTAGATAGTTAGCCGAGCAATTTCGCGGTATACAACAGACAAAGAGGAAAAAAGAGAACTATAGAAGCAGTAATCACACACTGCTAACAGAGAGAAGCAGCAATCGCACATAGAAGATAGAAGCAGCAATTGCTTAGAATCTTCCAATCTCAAGCAGCAGTATACCATAGACGATAGAAGCAGCAATCACATACTACTATCAGAGAGAAAAACCAACAAACTTGCAAGCGAAACCCTAAGGCATCAGACATCGAAACCGTAAGGCATCAGAAATCGAAACCCTAAGGCATCAGAAATCGAAACCCTAGAAATGGAAACCCACGAACTTACATTCCCAAGCAGAAATCGCGCACCACTAAGAGAGGAATCCCAACGAAGAGCAAAGAAAATCGAAGCAACAATGGAGAACACAACCAGTGGAGCTCGTGAAAGTCGCTAGTGTGAGAATAGTCACGTGAGAAATGAAGTTGTTTTTTTGTTTTTTAATCTGCTACTAGGGCATGTTTGGTCAACGTAAGTGGCTCTGGTCAAAACTAACGACAAATGACAGAATTAAGTAGTTTTGGTGACGGAGGATATATTTAAGTAACTTCATAGGTGGGCATTGTTAAATTTCAAACCTCATGGGTGGACAGTGTAAAATCACCAAACCTCATGGGTGGGGAGTGTAATTTTTCCAAAACATAAAAAGGAAACCAAACGAAGGCGAGGGAGAGTGTTTAACGATTCTCTTTTCGTTTCTTTGAAGCAAAGTTTTCAATGAGTCAAACTGTTTATTTTGTTTCCTTTTTTGTTTTTGTGAATAGAGCACAATTTGTCAATACTAAACTGGGCCTCTGTCTCAACTCCAAAGAAAAATGCAGGAGCCCAATTCAGAAGTCTTTTTTTCTCCTGATTAAAGTCCCGACCCATTGGTGAAATTACGATATTCTCACCCGACGGTATGTTGTCTTCGTAATATTACAAACCTAGGCCTATCTTTTTCTTTTCTCCTGTCCATCCTCTCAAAAGAGCGGGACCCGCTTTCTGGATTTGAGCTGTACGTAGATTCCCTTGATTTTTTTTGATGTGCATAAATATCTTTGCGCCATTACATACACACCCCAAAGCTGTTATCTCCTCGCTCGCGTGTAGTTGCTCCAGCGATTCAACTGCCCGAATCTCCCGTTTCCTGGTCTCTATCTTAAATCTCTCCCTATTGTTGAACTCGGACCCCCATTTGGCTTGCTATCGCTCAACGTATCTTGTCTGTTCGGTAACATCAAATATTGTCGGTTTTCAGATATTTCAACCTCGATCATCCCGTCTCAGCTCTTGAACCATTATCTTATCGCCCATACGTATCCGCCGACTCCTTAATTTTGACGTCCTAAGAAAAAAAGGAAAACCTGTGAAAATAATTTCTTACGATGGCTGATGATAGGAGACAGGAAGATTTTGTTTACGGCAGCGAAATCAACGACATGGATCGATCGGACGAGGAGGTTTTCAATGAAATCACCGTAGGAGCTAATTCATCGGAGGAAGTTCAGAGCTCTTATGCTGGATCCACTGCTCATACAAGGGGAAATGTCCAGGGCGGTGGTTTGGCGGCGTCTCGGAGTATCGGTCTGGCCGTTCGATTGGCTGAGATCTTGGTAAACCAAGGGGATGGTGATCTTTTGCTACAGCAGAGCGAAAGAGACTACGATTTCTTGCAGTGGATTCATGCTCTGGATATGCAGGTCATGGGAGCGTGTCGTGCTGATGAGAGGCTGAAGCCTCTGTTAAAGACAAATATCTCGAGTGGTGCTACAGAGGATTGGATTCTTGCTCGTCTCAGTCAGGTATGATATAACCTTCAGAAGCATAAAATGAATGATCTGCTTCTTTGATCGCGATATGCAAATTGGAACAATGCAAGTTCATTAGCAAATCCAGATCACTGGGATGGTCGTTACCCTGTGATGTTACTGTAGCTAGTTTTGTCACCTACAATGCCATTGGTACAATACTAATTGCTGGAATATCATTGCATAATCTGGTAGACTACAGTCACTGATAATTAACATACATTTAGCATATGGTAAGCTCTTGTCATGATTAGCCGGTAAGAGAGAATCTGCTTATAGTTCATAATTTTACTACATCCTTCCGATTGCTGGTTTGATTTTGAGTTCCATCATTTAGCTTTTATCGTGCTTTATGTTCAGCATTTTGATGCTGCCGAGATTGGACAATTGGCGAGGTGTTTGTGCATTCCCTTAGTTTCAATTCGTGCTGGGAAGGTTATCAAAGAGAGAACAACATTGTACCCCACTTCTTCCAGGTATTTACATTGTATATTATTGGTTTTATCCTTCTGTGCGTGTATGTGGGGAGGGAACTGAAGGGAGTTTAGTGAAATTAGACATTTTTAGTTGCTTTGTGGTATAATGTAGGTTATGGGAGCATGTTTGTAATTCAGTGTACTGCATGATTGTTCTTTTCAAATATGTGTTATGGCTGTAATAAGGTTATATTCAATAACTGAATTTGTTTCAGAAAACTCCTCTAGATCTTAGTACACGTCGAATGCTTAGAAAGGTCGTGTGCAATATCATTTGGCATCTGGATTGCACACCTTTTCAAGAGCTTGTTGTTTCTGAGAATTTTTCTTTTGCTGCTCAGTGCTTGCATCTGACCCGTTGTGTTATGAACTCCATAAGGTTTAATAATATAGCTTTTAGTTTCCTCTTTTTTCTATGCGATCAATTCCTGCCTAATATGCATTTATGCAATCTAGTTTCTTTTTTGCTACTGGCAAAGGAAGTAATATTTGTATAGATTGTTGTATATTTTTTTAAATACTTATAGATTGCTTTATTAGGCAATTGATGGCTGTTCGTTCAAAACTATACTTCTCCTTTATATGACATGTATATTTGTTATCATGCAATATCAGTGAGCATGCACAAAAACTAATGTCTGTTTCAGGGTATTCTGAGCGATTGCATGTGACCACATCATGTTCGAATTCATACATCTGGAAAGATAAACCAGGTGTTGACTTGTGTGAACAAGCGATTTTAGCTTCATTACATTCTGGTTTCTGTTTGTTATCTTTGCGAGTAACTCTTTTCTTCATGATCAAACCCTTCTTCAATCCTTTTGTCAATTTATATTGTGCATAATCATCGGTCTTCCCAAGCTGCTTTGATTGCCTTTGTTTTAGCCAATTTTGGTATTAATCTTCTACTTGAGACCATGTCTAGTTGCTGCAGTTAACACTGGTAGTCAACACTAAACATCTGTGGAACAATATACTGACATGTGTTTTCGCTTGTGGAATGACTTTACATTCAATATTTTTAACAACAATATAGTAACTTATCTCAGGGGCGCCCCAGTGATTTTGGGGTCCCTGTGCTAACCTTTTAATTTGAGGTTTTATTATGTGTCATTTAGAATTATTAG
Source organism: Limonium bicolor (assembly GCA_023374045.1). Taxonomy (NCBI): domain Eukaryota; kingdom Viridiplantae; phylum Streptophyta; class Magnoliopsida; order Caryophyllales; family Plumbaginaceae; genus Limonium; species Limonium bicolor. Next base: position 38,931,466 of record CM041782.1, on the reverse strand, counting down.
GAACACCGATAATAAAGAATGGAAACAATTTAACATAATAGAGAATGATACAGATGCCCACAAAAAGGCAAAGAAGAAGATTATATACCCTGATAGTTTTTTATCAGCAAAGATAACTCAACATAAACAAGCAAGCAAATCGATAACTGATTTGATGACAGGAAAGTTTTGATCATGAAAACTAATTTTAGTCAGAAAAACATCTCCAATCCAGTATAGTAACTATATCTTTTGCTCTTAGACTATATTGCATGTCACTATAGAATTCTGCAGCACTAAGTTTCTTATTGTCAGTTCACGCGGTTACTTCAAGCTTTTCATACTCCAATGTCAGATATGTAACATATTGGTTGATTTGCTGTTGAATAGCTGGCTACTTCCGGGTTTGGTGATTCATGCTAGAGGTTGCTAATATGGGGACTGACTTGGTTGGGGTATCGTCTTAGCTGATATAATAAGGGGTTAGGATCTGTGTTTAAGCATATTGATGATGACAATGATCATCCTTCCAAATAAAGTTACTTTTTGACTTGTAGGTAAAGTGGGAGTATCTATTATGATATCTGAATTAAGACGAAGTAAAGGTAGTTACATACTCCTTTATAATATAGTCTGCTGATATATCTATTTTTCTCAACTTGGTGTTATCGGGATCATGGATCTCATTTTGTTCATATCTGGAGTTTTTTACTCATTCAAATGCTTTGTTTCTGCGTAGACAAATTCTGTAATTATGGAAATTAACTAATGAGTAGATGTACATTTGGAGTTTGTGCTAGCTTCTGTTTCCGGTTCTTGATTTGTAGCTTTAAATTGTGTATAAAAAGTCTATGCTCCTAACTTATCCATTCAAGGAAACTGGATAATTCAACTGTTGCTGTGAAATTAAGATGAAACCTTAAAGCTCTTTGATTTCCAATGACATATTTTCTGATTTCACAATTATGATCCATATGGAGAGGCATAGGTTACACTGTATCATGCTTGTTAGCATTGTTCAAAAGAAAAAGAACATTTTTTTTTCTTTTAGTCATCAACCAAAGTGATGGATCAGATGGCCTGTTATCAATTGACTATCTTTCCCAAATATTTTCTCACCTACCATCTACCAATTTATTTGGATCAAGTGTTTGGTGCATGTTTTTAATGTTAATAAAATATTGCCTTTGGGGCACTGAACGAGAGAATGATTTTTCTGCTGTGCTTGTTTCTTCCGATACTTTCCCATTTGAACTACCTATTTATCTTATTGTAATGAGATGTGGGCATTATGTGCTTTGTGTACAGATCTTCATATCTAGCGGGAGGATGGAAGTTTTTATTATCAATGGTCTAAGTTGCCATAAATTTTCTTTTCACAGGGGAAACCTGATTGTTGCTCTTTTGCCTTCATCCGATCTGCGGGTTTCATTTGTGGGAGATGATGGGGAAATAGAGAGAATTGCTACTTTGAGCAGGATCCCCGAGTGCTCACACTAACCATTGAAGAAATTCCAGATGACAAATCTGGCAAGTCTTTTCTAATCAGGACCGCTGGCATTGAGATTTTTTACTTTTGGTGCGCAGAGAAGTCGAATCTTCTGGGTAACGAGTTAATTTCAAAGGTTTGTTCACTACATTCGTAGGTGGCATTTTATCCTTTAGTGTTACGGTTTATAGGTTCCAATGTGAAATTCTAAGATGTCCTTTGTTTTTATTGTTTGGTGCACAGATGAAAGGTTTATTGAGGAGGAAACCGACACTGGCTTCATTGACTGGCATTAGTGAATTGCGCCTTGAACGATTAGTGATTGAACTGAGAGTATGTCTCATGGGCTCCAACATCTTCAAGCCAAGTTCTAGCAGTGCTGAAGCTTCTAATGATATTGCTCGATGCTCTCAGTTCTCCTCATCAACAAAGTCTCCTATCTCCCAGCATTGTAGTAGCGTCCAGCAGCAGTTGGGAAGCCTCTCTCCGCCCCAAGGCAGTCCGAGTCCTTATATCAACTCTTCCCAAATCAGTTTCCCTAGAAGCCATGAGGATTGCAACATACACACATCATCGTTAACTACATCTTTAATTGTTGACGCCATTACTTCAGATAATTGCAAAGAGAACTCATCAGAGAACTACCCTGCGTCTACATTGAGTTTCTTTGAATTCCTAGCAAATGACAGCTTGCCTCCTTTGAGTATAGCTTCTCAGAAAGCCACGGTTGGTGTTGGGGTTGGGGTTGGGGGGTTGGCTCTCTATTATCCCCATACTATTGTTGGTGCCCACCTTGCCCTTCGCTGTCAACACCTCTTTCAGCTCAACTACCTTTTGCTACATCAGTTGAGTCTTTCACCTCCCTCCTTCCCATGGCAGCATTTCCTACGTTGCTACCTCAGATTCCCCCTCTAATGTTGGTACCACAGTACCATCTTTATCCTTACCATCTTCATTATTTTCCAGCCGATGCCCAAACCAGTTCTCGACTTTTACTCCTCTGATGTGTGATTCAATTGTTCACGTGCCAGTGATTGATGTCTGCTCAGGTCCTGGGTATCTGGTGAGTGCAGGTCCTAGTGCTCTGACTTCCATCATTCCTCCACTGGTGATGACAACACCCGAGTCCGTGGTAGACAAAGGGGCTAGAGAGACTTTGAGGTTGCTCATTAGTGGCAGCAGCCAGCCCAACCCCACATTTATGGGTATTGTGCCGTCCAGTGCTCTCACTGATGATGACAATGTTGTGCTCCTCGCTGGGAGCAGAGGAATGTGTGGTGGGATGAGTGGTGTCAGTGCCATTGAGGCTGTTGGGTTGGCATCTATGTTGTCTGACAGCAACATATATTCAAATGGCAGGGAGGTCAAAGCAGGGGACGGGAAAGGTAAATTTGGATTTGATACTGAAGATAGAGGCACTTTCTCTTCTACTGGCAATGAGCTGAACGATTGATTGTCAGGGGGTACAAAAAATTGGGTGGCTATCTCTTTTGATATGTAGTTTGTACATTTTTATGCGATTAGATAATGCCCAGGTCGTAATAGTCCAGTGACACCAGAGCCAGAGCGTTATAAGACTTGGTAAGAGGGAGGTGAAGATACGTTTTATGAGAACTCGGTATGGTACTATCCCCGCTTCTAGAAGGTGAAGATACGTTTCTTGGTAAGAGGGAGGAAAAAATGTACAGAACTCTGATCATCTATCTTGGGTTTTTCTTTTCGTGAACATTTGGAATTTGTTTGAAGAAAAAGAGGTAGGAAAATTGTGGGCATTGCCATGACTAGTGAGGGTCCACGGGATGATTACTTTCTGGGTGATTTATTGTAGGGAACAGTTGTGGCCAGTCTTTTGGGTCAGTTGTAAGAGATGATCAGTTGTGCCTTTTGGATCCCTTTCAGCTATGAGCTAGTCCAGAATCTGTGTCCATTTTTTAAGCGCTTCCTCTTTACTATTATATTTTCCTGAGCTTCATTTCGGATTTTGATCGAACTGTAAGAGTGCCGACAAAAACTCGGGTTAAGCTTCACTTTAGGCATACGTAAACTGTAACTTTTTTCATAGTTGGTGGTTAAAACCACGGTGAAAGCATTTATAACGCTATCTGGATTCTTACGACCAGCATCTCCAAGATCTTACTAACATACCATCACCTACCTAACTATTTCTAACTACTTAGTATAAGAACTGTCCCTTTAAACAGTCCGGAAATTATGTGCAAAGTCACAGTACATAATGGGTTGTATAATTTAACAATTTAAATAGTATGACAAACTATTTAGATAGTGTAGAAATAACTATTTTTACACATATTTTATCGGGAAAATTCACGTGATACCCCTGTTTTTCTTTCATAATTAACAATATACCCCTGTGATTTTAGTAATTTAACTTTAAACATGCTTAAATGTTGTCCAAAATTGATGAAACTTTACATGGATCATGCTAAAGTGTTATATTTTGGTCTAATATCAAATTTGAAGTTTTTTAAGCTCACATGTGACCTGTGGGACCCAATGAACAGTCACATATTCATTGGGTCCCACAGGTCACATGTGAGCTTAAAAAGCTTCAAATTTGATATTGGACCAAAATATAACACTTTAGCATCGTCCATGTAAAATTTCATCAATTTTGGACAACATTTAAGCATATTTAAAGTTGAATTACGAAAATCACAGGGGTATATTGTGAATTACGAAAGAAAACAGGGGTATATCGTGAATTTTCCCTATTTATAATATATCTGAAAACACTATATAATTCAATCTACTATGAAGTTTTGATGGGCCGATCCCTTAATAGTTAGGGAATCAGCTGGAGAAGCTGGAATTTTTATGTAAAAGCTTGGATGAAGGAGGTTTGGGCATTCATGATCTTTGATAATTCAGCGAAGCTCTTCTCATCGGTCAACGCTGGCGTATCATGCATCAGTCAGATCTCCTCATCTCTCGCCTCATTAAAGCCTGATATTTTGGTAACGGCCATATCATTGACTCTCACTTGGGCAGTCGTCCAAGTCTTGTCTAGGTCCCTCTGGCATACCCTCTATCTTTTTAGGCTTGGAGTCTTACGGGTTGTGGGCGATGGGACCAATATTCTATTGACTGTTGGCTCTTAGATAAGGTAGGCGGGAAGCCTTAGGAATGGAACTTGCCTCAGTTTGCAAAAGATCATGGGAAAATCTCATGGCTTATCAATAGCTTAGATCATACTTGGAATGAGACGAGAATTTAGGAGTGGTTCCTTGATGAAGATGAGGAGCACATTCTTAAGACGCTTCTCCCCAGCATGATCTTTCAGATGGCTACTGCTGGGGAGGCACAAATATTGGTAAGTTCTCGGTTAAATCTCCTTACTATCTGGCCTCCTCGACCTCCTTAAACCTTAATGATCCGGCTTCCTATCGCAATCCTATAAGGGCCGCTATAAGGAAGATCCGCAAGTATCGTCTCCCCAAAGGGTGAGATTATTTGCTTGGAAACTCTTGCTAGGTGTTCTTCCCTGTAAAGTTGTTGTTCAACAACGGTGTAAGAGAAACCACGACGTTAGATACCTTATCTGTGGGGAGAATGAAACCATTGTTCAAGCTTTACTCTTTTTCAACAAGTGGTGGAAGTATGAAAGCCTGGCCAAGCCTAAAGGAATCGCTGTGATGATGCATTCAGAGACTATCAATATGTTTTAGTCAAGGCTACGATCTCTTGAGCAAAGTTCTTTAGCTCCTATGGAAACTTTGGTTTGTGAGATGACAATTCCAACACGATCGGGTCAAACTGTTCAACCAAGGTATGGTCAAGCAGCTTTTTTCCTTGAGGTCGCTTTGTCTAGTCTAGCTATTGATTGTTCTACTATCAAGATGGATCAGACTAGTATTCATCCAAATGTAGTTCGTATCTACGTGGGTGGCAGTGTGGGGTAACAAGGATCTGGCTTGGGAGTTATTTGTAAAGATGCAAATGACAAAATTCACGCCATTGGTATTGGTAAAAGAAAAACAAAATGGTCTCCCCAAATTAGTGAAGTAAAAGCCACTATATTCGGCCTTGAAGTTACCAGGAATCTTGGAGCTAGTAATATCCACCTCTTCTTAAATGGTCATTCATATATCAATTTTATCCAGGGTTTAAAGGCAGCTAGAGACAATGTTTGAATTGTACTTCGGGTGGATGCCTTATCTATTGCTTCAACTTTTAGTCAAGTGTACCCCGTGAGGGATCTTTGCACATATCATCTCCTTGCTACCAATTGTGGACTCTTGAACTCACAGCTAGCAACGAGAACACTTTAATAACTAATAGCCAAATCATGGTCTACTAATCCTAACCAATTGAGTAGGAAACACAGTGGGTCATTGAAGTACCGGACCAGTTGATAACATTTAGACACAAAATTCCCCAAAGTTGCAATCAAATCTCATCTCAAAATCCTTGGGAATCGATTACATTGATTTAGTTCTCATAGTCTAGGTCTCTACTTCCAATTGACTTCAATAGATGACCGCGCTCATTGTGATTTCATAAATGAATATACTTTGGGCTCATCCTTCATGTGCAAGGAAAGAAACTATTACTAGGAGACTAATTTAGGCTTGCAGTTGGGTACATGTACATGAGAGAAGTCTATGTTGGTATACTTTTTCTTACTCTTCGATGTTCAACATTTGAAATCCTCAACTTACTCAAAAAATTTTTCTAAAAAGAAACATTATTGGCATTTTGCCATTGACGATGGTTGGCTTGCACAAGTTTTTTTGGTTGGTTACTACTATTGGTTGAATATCTTGAAATTGTACATGTCTGTGTTTACTTCTAGATTCTCATTTCTTGTTAGTGTCTTTCTTTGGAGATTAATCATTTGATGCACATAGATAAGAGAATTTTGTATCTTGTTTGCTCCGCTGCATTTTCATATTGCTCAGTCAGTTTGTAGCTTGATTTTGAGACAGGGAAATAAAAATTTTGATGTGTTTGTGAAACCCTTGTTGTGGAGGGGAGTTTGCAGAGTGCACCCAGGGTCAATAGATGTGTAGTTTGCTTATAATTCATCTTGTGTGGTCTTTGATTATTTTTTCAATTGTTCTTCTAGCTTTAATGATTCTTTCAGATGAAAATATCATAAATGGTTTTTACCATTTACTATATATTGGAGTGAGGTTATGCACTTACATGATATGGATTGGTTCAATGTTTAATACTTTTGATCCTATTATAGGTTAAACAGTTGACTGTAGAAAGGTTCTCTTACGTTCAGCTTTCACCCATTTATCAAAAACATCACCGCGGTGAATATGACGGATGCCATATTTCCGTCCCTGACGGAATGCATTTTGGCCGTTGATAATTCTCAATCTCAACCATTCATTTTGTCAATTTTTAATACTGCTCCATCTTTGTGTACTCCTTCGTTTTCTTTTAGAGTACACCCGTTTAATAGTTTTTTTTTTTTTTTTTTTGTAGTTTGAATGTGGGTAGATGAATTATGTCATTTTATATATAGTAGATATGTGTGTCACTTTTTAATTTGAATTTTGGCACACATTTTTTCACTTACTCAATTTTTATTAAATATTTACTACTATATAATAATATCTAA
>CM041782.1:38887701-38923905 GCA_023374045.1 Limonium bicolor | reverse complement strand
CTCGTGGGACTAACATAGCAAACTAGCGGAAAGTTTTTCACATACTTACCTTTGGAAAGTTTACTTTTAAAAAATACATATAAAGTAGAACTTGTGGGACTGATAAGAAGGGGAGAATATATCCTTAAGGCTGAAGTAAAGACAAGGATAGAAGAATTGTCACCAGAAGGGCCCGGGCGGACAAAATAGGCAGCGACCAGGCGTAGCGTCTGGGCGCAGAACAGAGGAAATATCCTTTATAGGCAGCGACCGGGCGCAGAATAGAAGAAATGTCTTGTATAGGCAGCGATTGGGCGTAGCGCCCGTGCGTAGAATAGAAGAGACATCATGTATAGGCAGCAACCGGACGTAGTGGCCCGGGCGCGACATAAGAGACAAATTATGTATAAGTGGCAATCGGGCATTTAGACCCAGGCACCACACGAGAGGAATTCTGTGTTGATACTTAGGCACTTAGGCTTAGGCATAGCTTGAGATAGGGCTTTATGCAGTGACCGGGAAGCCAGACCTAGGTGCATAGTTAACTAAGAGATATTAAGAATGTATGACAGCCTGACAGCTAAAGAAGAAAGTAGTAGGAAAAACTATAAATAGGGGGTCACCCTAAAGCAATAAAGGACGATCAAGAATTCTCTCACTTTATCTCTCATTTCCTTGCACTCTCTTCATTCACATCCTAGCTCAAGAGTTCTCAAGGTCAATTCGTGATTGAAGGTCCAAGTAATGCAGGATTAGGATGGTAGGATATAAACGAGTCATTCTCTTGGTAAATTTCCTAAGACGAGTAAAATTAGATTTATCAATTCTCTTCCTGAGTTTAGGATAATTTACCTCGACTTGGTTTTGGTCCTCATCAGACTGCTCACCGACAGACTTCTCAGTTGTCTCCCGTTTACGTCCGGGCATGGTTGTTTTTGACAGTCTCTGAGGTGATGCACTCGTTTGTTACAGCCGAAGCACTTGCCATTTCCTTCATATTTTGATCATTTGATCCTTTTGAGCCATATTTCTTTTACAGCTTTCGGTTGAACATCATTTTAAAACTTCTCTTGGCCTAGGGTCTCATTTCTTCATCATTTAGGTATAATCCTAATACACTCTGTTCAACAACTTGTAACATAAGTCCCTAGCCTTTTTCTTTCTTGACATATTTTTTTAGCTCAAAGGCCATCACTGACCCTAACATGTCAGTGAGTGACATATTTAATAGGTCGTGGACTTCCTGCATGACATTAACTTTACTGTACAAAATTGCTGGAATTGATTTTAAGAAGTTATGGATTTGGTCTTCGTTGGATATGGTTCTTCCAATCTTGAACATCTCGTTGATGAGCTTGGTGAACCTTGTGTGCATCTCAAAAATAGTCTCATTTTACTCTTTCTTGAACAACTCTCAATAAGTAATGCATGTCTTCTTGATCTCAGCAATGTCTTCTAGGTTACTTCAAGAGTTTCCCAGATCTCCTTGGATGTATTAAAAGATGAGATCTTGGAATACTGCTCAGGTAGCAACACATAATGAATAAGTTTGACAACACGTGCATTGAATATTGCCTTCTTCACTTGTTCTTCGGTCATGATGTCTATGGAAGCTTGATTTCCTTTATCATCTTTTAGAACTTACTCACCAACATTGATCACCCGCCAGATTTGTGGATCCTTAGACTTGATGTAGAACTCAATATTTTTCTTTCAATGCTTGTAGTTTTCTTCATTAAGTAGTAGTGGTCGGTTTGGGATTGTGTAGGTCACTCATACTCCTTGACACAACCCTGATAGGTAGTTGATGTGTAGTGTAGTGGTTAACACATGAATGTTTTGAGGTAGAAGACAATAAGTACTTTAAACCGAAAACTTCTTTCGATTGAGAATTACACCCTAGCAATTCACTCAATCCCCCTCTTGCCTAACCTATATACTTGGGACAGTGTAGGACTTCACCAAGCCCTTCTACCCAGACCGAACACCTTCTGTCTACATTCTCCCAGCTGTCCACTGACTGCTCCCCGATTGTTCTAGCAACCCCTTGCTAATTCTACACAAAGAATTTAATCTCCACTCGCTCACACTACTGCTCAATTACAAGACTTAAACTAGGGGTGGCAATTTCAACACGACCCGTTTGACCAACACGAACCCGACATGAAGTTAGCGGGTTTGGGTTTTAAAATTTGACACGATTAAATAAACGGGTCAACCCGAACACGACTCGTTTAATAACCGTGTCGGGTTTGGGTTTAACATATGTAACCCGCTAACCCGTTTAAGTAATTTATATTAAATCAATATATATATATATTATAAATTATAGATTAATTTTTTTCAAATTTTTATAAATAAGATATAAAAATATTAAAAGTTAAGTATTTTAATTTAAAGTAAAGTTAATAATATCATAGAATGACAAAACTAATGTTAATTAGTCAAATAATTTTCTTATATATAACTAAACAGGTTAGATTTGAATTTAATATATGCGAATTTCAGTTTCAAATTTGGACATGATTAATTAATTGGGTTAGACGGGTTAACCCGTTTAATAAACAGGTCAACCCGTTTACTAAACGGGTCGGGTTTGGGTTTCATATTTGGACACGATTAATTAAACGGGTTGGGTCGGGTCAACCCGTTTAATAAACGGGTCGGGTTTGGGTTTAGCCTAACACGACCCGCGAACCCGTTTTACCACCCCTAACTTAAACTGACACACTAATGAAACTGAAACTCTAAGAACAAGAACTTGTACAAGCGTAAGCTCTTTAGAATATTTCACCCGGTTTCAACACTATCGACATTCTTGCACTCCCGCTTCAAATGAAGCTGGTTATTTATTATAGGAGATGTTGATCTTCTATCATTAATGGATCCCAAAGCTTGACATTGAACTTTCTGAAGTCCAGACTTCTAAGTGGCTTAGCCACTGGCTCGCGCCAGCTGGGGCAACAAACAAGGATGATGTCGCTGAAGACAAAATGGAAAAAGTAGAAAGCGACAGCTGTTTTTTCTGCAATGTCTTTGTCTTATTCCTCCCTTGTCTCCCACGCATCTGATTATTTGATCTCAAGAAATCAAGTTTGAAGGCCGACGTTGTAAAGCTCTGCTGGAAAGTGTAGTTGACTTCCTACATTGGTTTTCAGCATTTATTCAAAGTGAGTTTCCACGTTAGTTATCTTCGAGTCTCGCTCTGAGCAATCGTGGATAGGTGCCCGACTGTTGGGCACCAGTCAAACGGTAGAATCTGCTTGTTACCTTGCATACAAGCGATCCTAAAAATCCTTATATGCTGAAACACTAAAACAAACACATTAAACCAACAAGGATAGATTGATATCATCAAAATCTTAAGGAACTTGACTTAACAATTTCAACTTTTTTTAATGATGGCAACCAATCTGATAGACAATGATAAAATAATCTAGCTCAAAGACCAAGTTCAAGTTCAAAAACTCTAACTCCAGAAGATGGTTCCCCTAAGAAGGATTCTCTCTGAGTTAGGTGAGTGGTTTGCAAGATGAAACACTTAGTCATTTTTGTAGAGATAAGCAATTCAAAGACAAGTATTCTAAAATTAAATAAAGATTCTTCTTTTCCCCCTTTGTCATCCAAAAAATAGGGGAGTGAACTATAAAAAGCATAGACAATTAGACTGTATCTGAAGAAAATATGCATTTGTTGATAGATAACCGATTGCAAGAATAGAGAGAATCATTAATATCTATCATATCTCTATGGGCTATCTCAGCAGTCTCAAGCCTTTAAGAGACAAAGACCACTCATGCTAGGTGTAGGTTGATGAACCATATTGCACCTTGAGCCATAACTTGAATATGTGGCTCAGAGGAGACGACTATAATGGCTTCTAGGGTCTTAACTAGGTTGCCTAGCACCCCTTGTTCCTCAATATTCCACCGTTTATCAGACCTTTTGGGCACCGGTAGTGCAAGAGCCTTTCTTTTCTTTGACTTCTCTCCTAGAGTCACCTTGCTTGCGGATGGAGCTTCAGTACTCTTTGACACCTTGGTAACCGCTTTAAGCGTGAATTGCCTCTTGTCTTGATGCCCTTCTTGTTCAGCATCTCAGATCCAATGCTGTCTTGGACCGATAGTGGATATGGTTGAAGGACCGTGAGGTCCAACTCTTTCTCCCGTAGGGCCTGGGTGATGATCCCACCATGGACCATCCCCTGGTTGACTGATCTGCTTTCATGGAAGGTGAGCATGATCATCCCTGCTAGATCGATCTTCTGATGTGTCTTGAGGGAGTACAATAGCTTGATGTCCCTTGCACTGACCACATGCTTTCGTTGAGTGCACGGTGTGATGTTGTGAACCAGTATGCTGTGCAAAATCCTATCGCTCTTTAGAATTTGTTGTTCAAGCAAATTTATCTTTTTAACAGCAACAATCAGCATATTGAACAATTGTTTCTAAGTCATAGAGTTAAAAGCACTTTCTACTTGTTTAGGATTTACCTCTTTTCCGGCTAGAACCGTTTTCTAATCGTCACATGCCATTATCCAGAAATCATCATCAGTTTCATTATTGATGTTCACATCATCTAGGATTATTATAGTCATACACATCTGTGCAGTTTCTTCTGGTTCTAAGTTCGAGTCTAAGATATTCTGTCCCTAGGCTGTAGTAGGTGTGTCTGATAATTTCTTTACTCTTTCCTGCAAGTTGTCTTTGGATTGATGGGAACAATCCTTAACAACGTGTCTTGGTTTGTTACATCTGAAGTAGATGATAGACCTTTTTCTTGATTTATAGTGACTGTATCGTTGTCCATAACCTTTTTTTCCACCAAAATTTTTCTTGTTTCCATCAATAAGAGTTATTTTTTTATCCTCATCAATCTCATACTTACCAGTCTCAGTAAGTGCCTTTTTTCTTTTAGTGCCAGATCTTTGGTGGAGCACAAGTCCATTACTGACTCTCCTATCATCTTTCCTTCATACACAATGAGTTTTGAGCCCAGTTCTTCTAAAGACATTTTGACATATCTTTAGCGGTCTCCCGAATGGTTTTATAATTTAGCCATTATTTTTCTAGGCTATCCAGACATCTTTTATTGATGGTATCATTGGAGAGTGTCACTCCCTTTAGCTCACAGAGTACCTTATCAAATCTCTTCAGTGTCTAAAAGATCGTTTCACCTTTAATCATTGTACAATTATCACAATGTTTCTTGAATAGCTTTCCTTTAACCTTTCTAACTGAATCGGTTCTAGCGTAAGCAGTTTTAAGAAAATTTCAAACCTTCTTAGTTGTTCGTATCCCTAAAACCTTTTGATGATCACCTTCTGCCAGTGAAGAGATAATTACCCTCAATGCTTGTTTGCTTTTGCTGAGCAGATTCTTTTCGTGATCGTTCCAGTCTTTTCATGGCTTTTGTTTGGTGACTCCTCCTTCCACAATTTCTAGAACTAAATTCCCTTCTATGACCTCAATCCATAGATCAAAATCTATAGACATGAGTAGACCCTCCATCAACTCACACCAACTTGAGTAGTTAAACTTTGTGAGCTTGAGAGCCATGACATTGTAGGAACTGATCATGATCACTTTGAATATTTCTCTTCTAAGTTGAGAGTAACCTCGCTCTGATACCAATTGTAAGTCCCACAACGTGATTCTACAACTGAGTGTGTAGGCTGATTACTGAAGATAACGATTCTTGGAGGACAGAGGCAACCGAGTATGAAATGTTTTCTTTATTGAACCTGGAGTTACACAATCACATATCTCACTTGATACACATTCCAAACACGTTGAGAGCACTCTCTCAACTAATTTTTGTTATTCGAAATCCCTCACCAATAGTGTTTCACGTTCCGAAGAACCATAGATGTATATTTGCTCTAACCAACAGTCTAATCTCTCCAGTATAACCCTAATTGATAATTATAGAGAAACACAAAATTAAATTTTAAAAACCTTAGAATCACTACAAAAAAGATGTTAAATTCAGCATGTAAATTTTGACGCAATTTATTTAGCGTCCTAATACTAAAACATGTTTTTGAGGAAATAACATTCCCCCTTTTTATTGGTATTCAATGTGAAATAAAAGTTAGGGAAAATTACATCCCCCACCCATGACGTTTGGCGAAATTACACACCCCACCCACGAGGTTTCAAAAATTACTTTGCCCACCCATGTGGTTTCCTCTATTTTACGTCTGACAACTTTTTAATATTTGATCAACTTAAACAAGGCTTAAATGTTGTCCAAAATTGATAAAAATTTACATGGATGATGCTAAGGTGTTATATTTTTGTCCAATGCCAAATCCAAAATTTTTTAAGGTCATATATGACCTGTGGGACCCAATGAAAATACGTTCACATGTTACATGTTTCATTGGATCCCACAGATCACATATGAGCTTAAAACCCTTTGAATTTCATTCTAGATCAAAATATAACACCTTAGCATCGTCCATGTAAAGTTTAATCAATTTTGGATAACATTTAACCATCTTTAAAGTTGATTAAATATTAGAAAAGTTGTTGGATGTAAAATAGCGGAAACCACATGGGTGAGCAAAGTAATTTTTGAAACCTCGTGGGTGGGGTGTATAATTTCACCAAACGTCATGGGTAGGGATGTAATTTTCCCTAAAAGTCATGTAGAAATATTGCACCCACCGTACAAAATATCTTTGTTTATGCTATTTACTTCCAAATTCTCATAAGTTTTTTGTGCACACAATCATCTTTCTTTTTTTGGGGGCTAGGGTTTTGTTGCTGACGCTTCTAAATCCAAAGCGTTTTTTAGCTTGCATGATTCCGCAATGAGCTTCATCTTTCCTTAACTCTATCCATCTCAGGCGAGTAAGCACTCATATTTTCTCATTTCTCTTTTTCCTTACTTTTCTTCATCTTATCCGCTCCCATTATTCACTCACAGTTGGTTAGCGAGGGTCAAGTTCTTAACTTGATTTTTCTTCTCTACTAATGATTTTAGTTATACTATAATTATTGAGTCGAGTGTATAGAGGTTCTTCTTGTCGGTGAGGACAAGGCGAATGTTCATGGCTCAGAGGATGTGATATTGATAATGGAGTTTCCGTAGCGTGTGTTGTCTCTCTCAGCAAGTAAGCCCTAACCCGTTCATATTTTTCTGATAGGCATGTATTTTACTAGTTATATGATAGACTATAGAACCTTGCACTTGCATTGTTAATTTTCCGGTTAGCATGTCCGTGTCATTATTATCCATTCAACTAATTACTTTACATTTTTATCATACGAAAACAATAGGTAGTTTATGTTTCCACTGAAGAATTGCTCTGTTTCTCACTGCCTTCAAGTTAATGACAGGGGTGCCACTCCTTGAGCTCTAAATGATGGCTTCCTTTTTTGCCCCTACCCATTATCAACAATAATCTGTTTTTAGCTGGTATTAACGGTTAAAGGTTACAAGCTGAATATCAAATTAAAATCTACCTACGTTACATTTACCTAATAGAAACATGTAATTGCCAACATTTTGTTCAACTCCTTGATAACCTTCATTTACTTTGTTTAGATTTTGGTGTAAAGTTGTTTTAAAGGCATCTGTGTGTAGCAGAAGCTCAAAGATAAGCTAATAGAGTTTCACTTTCTCAGGTTTTATTCTATTCAACTACTAATGCTGTTAGGTTTCATCTGACTTTCTATCTTATGCTCGTGACTTGGCTGTCTATATACTCTCTCTCAGATTGTTGTTACTACCGCTTGATCCTATGTGAACTGAAATCAGAGGAAAATGGTATTACTTATCTAGGGTTATTATTGCTCTTGCTCTTGCTCATTGGAGATATACATCTTGTTGTTGCCTTGTTTAGGTAGTCTTACTGTTTACTGCTTCTTACCAGGCAACAAATTGGTAGGTTGAAACTAATGCATATTCTTTCTTGAAATTTGAAAGGCTGAACATTATGTGTCGATTTTTTCTTGTTTCTTGCATGAGTTGTTTTATCATATATCTATTGCTACACAAACACATTTGCAATTATTGGTTTCAAGGAAAATTCAATACTGTTGAGCCAAAAGTATTATAATGCTTCATGGAAATCTCATGGAACTCGGTATATGCTCATGATAACTCATGATTAGTGTTACTTCACCAATAGAAGCTTCAAAATTTGTAAAGTGCAGCTAAAGTATCCTTGGAAAAACCTAAGTAAGGTATGTTTTTTTTTTATGAACCATGAATATGTCTACCATGATCATTATTATATTTATACGATCCTGTGTGCCTATACATTGGTGCCTCTACTAGATGGAAAATGATCTTCCATACTTACATTGCTTGATGTTGAAATATTATTGACTTTCTTAATTTTCCAGATCAAATGAGGGGATACCTTGGCTACAAACTTATTGCACTTAATAATGAATCTCTTGTGAAGGTAGGATGATTTCATAAATAACTATTACGTGTGGGCCTCTCTTCTACTCAATAAGATTGTCATACACTATGGTTTCCTTACCTAAAATCTCTATTTGTCTGTTTCTCTGTATACTTGGCTTTATACAAAAGTACTAATTGCAATATGACGTTGATAGCAAGCATTTCATGAAGGCTGAGGGAAAATTGAAAGATGTTGTAGAGCCTCGCTACAATAAATGCAAGTCTATGGAATTAAGTTAGAGATTAAATTACAAATATGACTTGAAGCTACTCGGTGTATGTATATGTTGTTGTTGTTCTATGTAATTATGATTCTAACTAATGGATCTTTAAGCAGGTTTTTACATCTCATTTTCAACTTTAGATAAAATTCTATACCTGTAGATGTGACATGGCGGACAGGTTTATACTGATGCCCCTTCTTTCTTATTTTTTATACCGTTGCCTTGTATATTTTCCGATTAGTTAACTGTTTCTTATCTTGCTGTCATCATAATATCATTAACATGATTAATAGATAGGCAAAGAAAAAACATTGTTCTGTGCACTTGCCAAAGCCTAGATAATAAGGCTCTGTTCGGCATGACTGTTTTGGCAGCATAAATGCAGTATATTTGACAGCAGGAATGCGCTGGTATAAATGCAGCATATTTACTGGCAGGAATGTGTTGGCATAAATGCAACTGTTTTGAAATCTGCTGTTTGGCAGTGCAGCATATATGCAGCATATTTGGTTAAGTTAGTTATATGTAGTGCGTTTACCGTTTTCGTATTACAATTATAATTTATTATATTACACTACATAACTTTATTTTGTCAGTAAAAATAAATAAAAAAATTCACAAACAATAAATTTTTATTTCTATTTAAGCAAAACTTGTAACTCCTAAATAATATATTTTTATTATCTAAATTTTATAATTCTTACAAATATAAAGCGTAAAAAGAGAAAAACGTTTCAAATTTTCTGATAATGTTATCTGAATTTATTTAGTGAAATTATAACTTTTAATATATAATATTTTTTAAACTTTTATGTTAATAAATTTATATGCATTCATATTTCTATATATATTTTAATATTTTAATTTATATATCAACAAGTTGTATATTTTATTCATTTTAATTTATTAATCTATGTGGTATTACAAGTAATATATTATAGATTTGTATTATAAATGTGATTTTTTGTAAATTTGGCTAAAGATGTAGTACTATTTTTTATAAATTATTTAAAGCATTATGTAGTTTGTAATAAATAAAGTAACTTGTAATTTTTTTTTTAAAATCAATAGTCACAGTAATTGCATTATAAAGTGGTAAAGAAACGGAAGTGAAAACACGAAAACGAAAAAATAGCATTTGCTGCGGGCATTTATGCTGACATTTATGTTAACATTTATGATGTTTTAGGCGAACAACAAAAACAAATAAAGGAGTCCAAAACAGCATATACTGTACATTTATTCTGTCAAAAAATGCGCATAAAATGTGAGGCGAACGCATCCTAAATGTTTTCATACAAATTAGTCTATGTTTTCATACAAAGGATATTACTGAGATAGATACGAAGGACGAAGATGAGTCCAGATATAATAGCCCAAAATAGATAAGCTCATTCTTTTATTTCAATATTGGGCTTCCTGTGTGGGCCATCCATAGTCTTTCTTACACTTTGTAAATATCTGCTAGCTACAGAACCCTACTAGTATAAATAGCTAGCTAATACAGATGCAAAGGTCACGCCGATCAATATAATATTACTGCTAGCGTCTTTATGGTATCAGAGCCATAGCCTTGGCGACAGCACAATTTCCCTCTCAGGCGAATCCCCAGAAATGTCGATGCCAGGAGGAATCAGTGAATTTTTGGACGGCTCATTTGTACAAGGAAGGAGAAATTGAAGTTAGTGCAGACTACATAAAATGGATTAACCAGGATCAACTTATCATGTCTGTTATCCACATGTCTCTGTCTGAACCTATCATTATGGCTGTTGTTGGCTGTCAAAGTTCCACGGAGTTATGGGATATTCTAAACTCTACTTATGCTGCTCAATCTGTTGCTAACCGAGGGCAGCTTCACCTTAAGTTAGCTAGTCTATCAAAGAAAGGTGATGAATCAGTGACTGAGTATTACAACCGGGCTAGAACCATAGTTCACTCATTAGCTGGCGTTGGTCATGCCGTGACAGATACAAAATTTCAAGTTTTTCTTCTAAAGGGGTTACCAGTGGAATACAACTCTTTAACTACGGTTATTATGAATTCCACCACCCAACTCACTCCCTTTCAACTACTGAGTAATCTTCTGCAATTTGAAGTTACTCTTACTCAGCAAGCTGCACAGCTAACTCAAACTATGACTGTTAATTCTACCACCACTCGAAACAGCAGAGACGGTTACTCCGGTGCTAGAGGAAATGGTCGTGGCAGGAACAACAGGGGCAGGGGAAGATTCAACTCTAATTCTGCTGGCCACGGTTCTGGAAATGGAGTTTTATTTTCAGGACAACCAGACACTAGGCCACAGTGCCAGATATGCTTTAAAAGGGGGCATGAAGCTCGTGATTGTTATCACCGCTTTAATCATTCCTATCAGTCAGCTCCCCCTCCTTCTTTCTCTGCCCATAATATGTCTTCTGACTGGTTTCCAGACACTGCAGTGTCTCATCACTTTACTGGAGATCCTTCACGGATGAACATTAACTCTCAAGACTATGCAGGAAGTGAGACTATTTCATTGGGTGATGGTTCTGTCATTCCTATTTCCACTCAGGGTACTGGCACTATCTCTACTCCCACCCGATCCTTTAATCTCAATAATTTGTTCTATAGCCCTGCTCTCAATAAGCACTTACTCTCTGTTCGTCAGTTCTGTCTAGATAACCATACCTACTTTGAATTTCACTCAATTCATTTCTCATTGAAGGATTCTCACACTCATCAGATTCTGTTTCGAGGACTGGTTAAAGATGGTGTCTACATCCTACCCACAACCAAGCTTGCTGCTACTACATCAGTTTCTGAAAGTCCTCCTCAACTTAACACAACCCCAAAAGTTTCTGCTACTACTTGGCATGGCCGCTTGGGTCATCCTTCTATTAGTCTCACTAAGAGAACAATAAATAGTTTTCATCTTCCTGTTACAAACAATGTTCCCATTTAGTTTTGTTCTGCGTGTTGTGTGGGAAAATCACATGCCCTACCCCATTTTTCTTCTCCTAGCAGATCTACTTACCCTTTTGAATTACTGTTTATGGATTTATGGGGACCTGCTTTTGTTAAATCTGTGGATGGTTACAGTTACTTTCTATTGATTGTTGATGATTTCACTCACTATATGTGGTTGTTTACCTTGCACTCTAAATCTGAAACCTCGCAAGTGTTTACTACTTTCTGTAATATGGCTGAGAACTATTACAATCACACCATAAAATCTGTCCAAACAGATGGCGGTGCAGAGTTCAAGCCCTTGCCCCCCTCTTTAATCAGAAAGGAATTAATCATCGGGTGACTTGCCCTCATTCTCATCAACAAAACGGCATGGTTGAAAGCAGAAACAGACATGTGGTTGACAGGGGGATCACACTAATGGCTCAAGCCTCTATGCCTATGTCTTATTGGTCATATGCATTCAAAGCTGCAGTGTATCTCATGAATCGCTTGCCTACTGCTACATTACAGCACAAATCCTCATATGAGCTGTTATTCTCTAAACCTCCAGATTACTCTGTTCTACGGTGTTTGGTTGTGCATCCTACCCAAATTTGCGGCCTTATCAAAATCACAAACTTTCTCACAGGTCCACTTGTGTGTTTTTCTGGGATACTCCCCAAACCATGCTGGCTATTTGTGCTATGACATCAATCTGAAGCGGCTTTATGTGTCCAGGGATGTAATGTTTAATGAACAGGAATTTCCTTTTGCTTTCCTACCACCACAATCCCCCTTTGAGAATCAACTTCGCACCTACAGCCTATTAATTCCAAATGTTAACCCCACACCAGAAAACCTACCAACACCTACAACACCCTCACCTCCCCACAGTCCTCCCTCAAATAGCTCTCAGCCACATTTGTCCTCACCTAGTTCCTCCTCCACAGATACCATCCACTCTTCAGAACACTCCTCAACTACAATCCCAGTCCTAAATAACCCTGGTTCCCAAAATCTAGATGTCATGCCTCATCACATTCCCCATCCTATGATTACCCGGTCTAAGATAAACTCTCTCAAACCTATGCACAGGACCGGTGGTACTATCCCATACCAATTCCATACAACCACCACCATCCCTGACTCCCCCACCTTTAAACAAGCAATGAATCACCCTGTTTGGGTTCAAGCTATGCAACAAGAACTTCAGGCACTTCACACAAATAAAACCTGGACACTTGTTCCCCCAAGCCTCACATGAAACCCCTTGGTGTCAAGTGGATTTTTAGAACAAAGCTGACATTTGATGGCAAACTAGACAAAAGGAAAGCACGTCTAGTGGCTCAAGGTTTTGGGCAAGTCTACGGTTTTGACTATACTGAGACTTTTAGTCCAGTGGTTAAGCAGTCTACCATTCGTCTAATCTTATCTATAGCAGTATCAAATCAGTGGCCACTGAAACAAATCGATGTCAAGAATGCCTTTTTGCACGGTGATTTAGAAGAGGAGGTCTACACCCAGCAACCCCCCGGTTTTGTGGATGAAAGATTCCCTAACTATGTGTGTAAACTTCAGCGCTCCCTGTATGGCTTAAAACAATCACCTCGGGCTTGGTATGCTAAGCTCAGTACTTATCTGGTGGATCTAGGGTTTAAGATCTCTCAATCGGATCACTCCCTATTTATCTACTCCCATGGACCAGACACTGCATATATGCTGGTGTACGTGGATGATATTGTTCTCACAGGATCATCTACACCCCTCATTCGAAAACTAATCCACACTATTTCCAAATCTTTTCCCATAACTGACATTGGGGATTTGAGTTTTTTCCTCGGAGTTACAGTTTGCAGAACACCTCACGGTCTCAAACTATCTCAGGAACAGTATATTGTGGAACTTCTCAAAAAAACAAACATGACAAGGTCAAAATTCACATCAACTCCAACTTCACCTACAGGGGACCTAGCCACTACCGACTCCCCTGAAGTCGATGATCCTACATATTTCAGAAGCATACTGGGCAGTCTTCAGTATTGTAAACCAGATATAACTTATGCGGTTAATCAAATTTGTAGCTACATGCATAATCCTCGTCAAATACACTGGAAAGCAATCAAAAGAGTTCTCCGTTACCTAAATCATACCAGAGGAGTGGGATTGTTTTTCTCTCACGGCCCTTCGGGAGCTCTCACGGTTTTCACCGACGCCGACTGGGGTGGCTCAATCACCGACCGCCACACCGTCTCCGGCATCCTCGTTTATCTCGGGCCGCATCTCATCTCCTGGGGCTCCCGCAAGCAAACCACCGTCTCCCGCTCTTCCACAGAGGCGGAGTACAAGGCCCTAGCAACTGGTGCTGCTGAAGCCATCTGGATCCAGCAACTCATGGGAGAATTGGGTCTTCGTCTTCCCTCGCCTCCGTTACTTCTATGTGACAACCTGGGCGCAATGTTTCTGTCTTCCAACCCAATCATGCACAGCCGAATGAAGCATTTAGCCCTTGACTACCATTTCATTCGCGAGAGAATACGCAACAGATCTCTCTGTGTCAACCATCTCCCCTCTCAAGAACAGCCCGCCGATTGTCTAATAAAAACCCTAAATGTCTCATCTTTTCTCAAATGTCGGTCCAAACTCCCTCTGACAGGGTACTTTGACTCGAGGGGAAGTACAAAGGATATTACTGAGATAGATACGAAGGACGGAGATGAGTCCAGAAATAATAGCCCAAAATAGATAAGCTCATTCTTTTATTTCAATATTGGGCTTCCTGTGTGGGCCGTCCATAGTCTTTCTTACACTTTGTAAATATCTGCTAGCTACAGAACCCTACTAGTATAAATAGCTAGCTAATACAGATGCAAAGGTCACGCCGATCAATATAATATTACTGCTAGCGTCTTTAATTGTGATTGGTATTTGTTTCGATATCTTGACGTGCTATCACTTAGTCTTGGTTTGAGCTCCTTGAATGTCTACTGCAACTTCTTATTCAAATCATGAATGTGTTGTACTTGTTTGGTTGTCTTCTCCCAGCAATGCATTCAATGTGCATAAATACTTGGTAAAATTTCTGTTTAGATTCCATTCGTTCGATATCACAATTAGTATTAGTTAAGTTTTAGTTGACATTAGATCTTTGTTTTATTTTTCATTGAAAACATGATGTCAATCATGGAAATCAAACAAGATGTCAATCATAGAATTCAAACAAAATGTTGCATGGATCTAAGCTTGTAATGCTCTGTTTGTATTGCAGGTTTCCATTCTATTCTAATTGGCTACTACACCTACATTTTGGTTTTTTTCTTGAAAAATATATTTTTTTTACTCTATTTTGGTCAATTCCACGCACAAGTGTCTCTGAATGAAAAAGGAATTCTACGAGAATGTTACGTTGAAATTCTTACAGAGCATGGGTCAAAAATATATATTGTATATTTTGACGGTCAGCTAGAAGACGGTAGCTGTTGGCGTGAATAACTTATTTTATGGCGTAACCATTGCGCTGGAAAAACCTTTTTGTTGTGTCAAAATCAGGCCCATCTCTTGTAGTGAATGAATGATCTCTCTTCTTTCTTTCTTACGCTTAGCATCGACAAATTGATTCCTCTAAATTTACCAGTTTTTTAGAACTTTAGATGAGATCTTTATCTCGTTTATTTTCTCTGAATTTATTTATCTAACTCGACATTGTATCTCTAGTTGCAAAAATATGAATTGCCAAAGGGATTTCGTAAATTAATCACGGACTTTGAAGCTTCTGGAACAATTCACTATGCGTTGAAGTTATCTCCGCATATTTCGGACAAGATAAAAACTGCAATCAGTTCAAGACTGATCATTGATGTTGCATAGTTTTGTTGATCAAAATATTGCATTAACAATATTGTATACTCATCAATCAAACGTTCATGGCTCTCAAAAGGAACCTTATGAGGAGGAGATAACTTTTGGTAGAGTATTTTTGGAGAGGGGGCTTAATCAACTGGCCAAGTCGTGGAGGATGTTTTTCTATCAACAACTGCTACGAGAAGATGTTCAGGAAAGATCCATAGGTGGAGTGGAACAAAGTGATTTGGAGCAAAGGAAACTTCTCTCGACATTCCTGTATTACTTGGTTGGCAGTTAGGATTGTTTGTCTTCCATTATCTCCTTGTATTCCCTCCTTTAAGTTATCCATTATTGCATATCACTAATTATGCCTAGTTCTCTTCATATGCACTTGCAATGTATATATAATCGGGCAGTTTGTATCCTTCATCATCAATAAGAACTACTAATCTTTCCTAAACTCTCAATTCAATTTCTCTTCACCCTTCTAACATGGTATCAGAGCAGTAATGTTTTTCCTGTGAATTCAATTCACAATGTCATCTCAACCCAACTCAAGTGAAGAGGAAAACGATGCTACAGAAGAGGAAGAAGAAAATTCCTCAGAATCAGAGGATGAAAGAACCAAAAGAAGAAACAAGAGACGCATCGATTCTGATCCCCTGACCGTATCAAACTCAAAACACCAGGAGTACAACTTACCGTAACTAGGTTCGACGGCAAGGGATTTCAAAACTGGAAGAAGGTACAAATATGTCTATTAGCTAAAAACAAAATTAAATTGATAGACGGTACCTTGAAGAGATCCAAAGTTCCTAAAGGCCGCCGAGATGCCTGGGATAGGTGTGACGGATTGGTTCGGTCGTGGCTTCTTGCTTCAGTCGACACCACAATCGGCGACAGTCTCGTCTCGTGTACCACCGCGTACGACATGTGGAAGCGGCTCATCTCCAGGTTTGATCAATTGGATGGTACGTGACTCTTCGAACTGAATCGCGATCTATCCAAAATTGAACAAGGAGAATCATCCGTTACAGAATACTTCACCAGATTGACTGCTATATGGGACGACATCTCTGGTATGACCAGTATAACCTCTTGCGTTTGTGGTTATGGCGATAAGATTGCCAAACATAATGAGAATAAAAAATTATTCCAATTTCTTCTAGGATTGCGCGATGAATTTGTGAACATTCGGGGAAACCTTCTGATGAAGAAACCCCTTCCAAGCTTGGATTCCGCCTACGCTGTAATTCTCCAAGAAGAAAGGCAGCGAATCAATGGTCAAGCACCAAAGGGGGCCTCTGATGTCGTTTTCGCAAACAACGCCACCAGATCTGAGGAAAATCGCCACGAGAAAGGAAAACCTAAACAGGACAAGGGCACCACCAGCAAAAGAAACACCGACGTCTGCAACCACTGTGGCAAGACCGGCCATCTAAAGAGCGGATGCTTCGAACTTTTGGGTTACCCCGACTGGTGGAAGGGTTCGAGAAACACCGCGGCTGTTAATACCATCGAGCAGAAGGTGGAAGGTAACAAAAGGATTTCCAGTTTAAACTTTGATAAGTTAAACACTTTGCGATTTTCTTGAACAGACAGGAAGATTACCCGAGAAAGGAGCCTCGAGCAATAACGCGTTTAGTGGCAGAGATGGCTCCAATTTCACAGGTACTATCTACTCTAATCACAATAGATGCATTAATCATCGTTGGCTTCTGGATTCTGGAGCTAGTGAATACTTAATCGGTGATGAATCATTGTTAAGAGATAAAAAACGATGATTTGATACGCATCATGTGACTATGCCCAACGGAAAAGTCGAGACCATTAACACCATGGGCTCTGTTCAATTAACCGAAAATTTTAAACTTGAAAACGTCCTTCACGTCCCCAGTTTTCATCTCTCGCTCATTTCTGTAAGTAGACTGGCCCAACATAGTAAGTCCATTGTTTCCTTTGATACTGACGGTTGCTATTTACAGGCCCATATCTGGAGGAGTAGACGGCGGATTGGGCATCGTGAAGATGGGCTTTATTTCTTAGACACTTGCTTGTTAAGTAATGTTTTTCGTACATGTAACGATATTAATACTCACTCCGTTTTTAGTACTACTTGTCGCGACAATTTGCTTTGTTGGCATAGAAGGATGGGTCACCCGCCTTTGAATAAAATGATTAGGATGGGACTTATTAATAAATGTGATATACCTTAGAACTTTGTTTGTGATATATGCTTTAGGGCGAAAGGACATCGTTTGCCCTTTCCTAGTTCTAAAAATAAATCCAAACATTGTTTCGATCTTATCCATGTTGATACTTGGGGTCCATGTCCCACCACTAATCACGATGGTTGTCGATACTTTCTAACAATTGTCGATGATGCTAGTAGGTGCACGTGGGTTCTCCTTATAAAGTCTAAGTCAGATGCTTCTCAACACATTCAAAACTTTATTTGCATGGTCGAGCGACAGTTCAACAAACTCGTGAGGATCGTTCGTTCCGACAATGCTTATGAGTTAGGATCATCTAAAAACATGCAAGAATTTTTTTCACAAAAAGGGGATCATCCACCAAACTTCGTGCTCCTACACTCCTCAACAAAATGGCGTTGTTGAGAGAAAACATCGTTATCTTTTGGAGACGGCTCGAGCTTTATTTTTTCAATCCGGTCTCGACATGTCTTATTGGGGTGAGAGTATTCTTATGGCAACTTTTCTTATTAATAGGTTGCCATATTCTACTTTGGATGGATTGTCTCCTTATGAATATTTGTATGGGTCCCCTCCCAATTTAAACAACATCAAGACATTTGGGTCATTAGTTTACCATACTGGGCCAACGCTGCATCAAACTAAGTTCGATGACAGAGGTTACCGTGGCGTTTATCTTGGGCCAGGTCTTGGAAAGAAAGGACACCGTGTCCTTCTCATCAACGAAAAACGGGTAATCACTAGTCGTGACCTCACATTTTTTGAAGATGTCTTTCCCTTGCAGGCCCATCCCATTGAAAAAGAAAACGCTGAGGATACCATCACACCTCCGTTTCCCGTACACATTCACGATGAATCGGATTACGATGTTACAAATGAATTGGGCCATAGACACTCCAGCCCTCCATCCAGCCAACCCGGCGATCCCAACTCGATCCTTCACGACACTCCTAAGGACAACGAAGTTTCCAACACTTCCAATAACGACATGCCCAACTTCGATAAAGACCAGCCCATTCGTGAATCCACCAATGACGATGCTCAGGATTACGTCCCCGACGATGACATCCTTGATAGAGCACGGCCAGGCTCTATTCTTCTGGACGAGAACACTCAAAATCATGACACTAACCATGATCAAAACCCAGAAAGTCCATCTGGTTCACTCGGGCCCAATGCTCTTCGGCGATCCACACGAAGCAGACACGCACCCATGAAGCTTGCTGACTATGTGTGCAATCAAGTCACTCATGACCCTTTCACACACATCCTTTCAACTCGACTTGAAACATCTCGACCAAACCTCTTGCCTCATCTCAACAGTATCACTGATTTCATCCCTACTAACGTTCTTTCGTTCTCAGGTCAAAATGCAGTGTCCCGTAGAGCCATCATCCTACCGAATCACTTCCCAGTATCCTGCATGGAGGGACGCAATGAACACCGAGCTAAAAGCTCTTGAAGAAAACCATACTTGGACTCTCGTTAAACTTCCTAAGGGCAAGAGGTGTATCACATGCAGATGGGTGTACCGCACCAAATATAAAGCAGATGGCACCATTGAGCGTTATAAAGCTCGGCTGGTCGTCCGGGGTTTCACTCAAAAGGCAGGAGAGGACTATCACGAGACCTTTTCTCCCGTTGTCAAAATGACCACCATCCGCGCCTTGGTAAGTGTAGCTGTGAAACAGGGTTGGAAGATCCATCAACTCGATGTCAACAACGCCTTCATTTATGGCGACCTCCATGAAGAAATCTACATGAAAATTCCGGACGGCCTCTCAACCAACACCAACGGCCTCGTTTGCAAATTGCAAAAATCTTTATACGGCCTAAAACAAGCCTCCCGTCAGTGGTATGCTAAATTTTCCACTAGTCTCACTAATCTTGGTTTTGTGCTTTCAGATAATGATCACTCTCTATTCAAGTGGAGTCACGGCACTTCCATCCTTTTCCTTGGAGTTTACGTGGACGACATCATTTTATGTGGCAATGACGACGCCAAAATCGCCCACGTTAAAACAATTCTCCACGATTCCTTCAAGATCAAAGACTTGGGCCCTCTCAACTTCTTCCTTGGCCTCGAGTTTCACTACACCCCCAACGGAGTCGGCATTACTCAAACCAAGTTTGCCATCGACCTTCTTACGGACTACCATATCACCGACAAGCGTCCGGTAGCCAGTCCGCTCACCCCCGGTACAAAACTCCAGCTACACGATGGTCATCCTCTGATCGACGCCTCTGAATATCGTCGTCTCATTGGCAAGCTGAATTACTTGATCAACACTCGCCCTGATCTTAACTTCAGCGTCCAACTTTTGAGTCAATTCAACCAGGAACCTTGTCAGAAGCACTGGGATGCAGCCATCCATGTCCTCCAATATATAAAAGGGACTCTTGGTTACAGCATCTTTCTGAACAATTCTGATGATTGTTCTCTCATTGCTTACTGTGACTCTGATTGGGCTTCGTGCCCCATTTCTTGACGATCTGTGAGTGGATACTATATTCTTTTCGGTGGATCTCCTATTTCTTGGAAATCCAAGAAGCAAGCCTCTGTCTCCCTTTCATCAGCCGAAGCCGAATACCGCGCTCTTCGCCGTGTAACGATAGAATTGGCTTGGCTCTCCCGTCTTCTCAACGAACTTGGCATTCTCGACATCACTCCAATCCCACTGAAATGCGATAATCAATCAGCCGTGTACATCGCTCACAATCCCGTTCTTCATGAACACACCAAACATATAGAGATTGACGTACACTATGTTCGAGATCAAATCAAGGCTGGGCTCATCAACGTTGTTCACACTTCCAATCTCCACCAAAAGGCGGATATGCTCACCAAACCTTTGGCGGGCAAAGATTACCGTGCTCAGTTACCGTCTATGGGAATGCTTAATACTTCAAACCTAGAAAAAGGTCATTTTCCATAGGTTTGAGGGGGGGGGGGGTTAGGATTGTTTGTCTTCCATTATCTCCTTGTATTCCCTCCCTTAAGTTATCCATTATTGCATATCACTAATTATGCCTAGTTCTCTTCATATGCCTAGTTCTCTTCATATGCACTTGCAATGTATATATAACCGGGCAGTTTGTATCCTTCATCATCAATAAGAACTACTAATCTTTCCCAAACTCTCAATTCAATTTCTCTTCACCCTTCTAACAAGTTTATGGAAGACTTGCAACTAAGTATAGGCTTAGAAATTGGGGATGATTGTTGATGAAAATTGTGTTCTTTGTCATGATGGCAGGGAATCGGTAAAGCATTTGTTTATTGAGTGTGCATATACTAACGAGGTTTGGGTAACAATCTGGAACCATTTTGAAGGGATTAGAAATCCAAAAGATTGGGATAGGATAGTTAGGTGGGTTATGGAAACACGGTGTAATAGGAATAAAATTAACTCTTTTGTGTTCACTGCTCTCATATACTACCTATTATATATGGAAGAACATGAACAATAGGATCTTTCGGGATCTCTTTTGTACACCAGAACAATATGCTAACCATGCAATTAGGACAACAACACTTTGTAACTTATAGGTTGTAAAGCAATTTCGGTTTTCTTGTGATGATTAATATACTACAAATTAATAATTATATAAAGGTATGATACATCTTTCAGAATTTGAATTTGTATTCCTTGAAGGGGTATTTTTTTTTTATATAAATGGCTGGAAAACCAGCTTTATCACCCATTACAGAGAAAACAAACTTAAAAATAAAACAGTACAACTACAACAAGAGAACAATTCAACTAGCCAAAATTTGTAGGTTGTTCGTCGACAAAATCAGTTTTGGTGAAAGCATACGGAGAGCGTGGGACTTCTTGTTCCATTCCAGCAAAAGTTGTTCAATCGAATGTGCGATGGAGACCCAATTTGGTGTGATGCCTTTGAAAATATAACGATTCGGAGCATTCCAGATCGCCCACAGAGAGTGGAATAGAGAAGACATCCACCATCTGTGTGCTTGCTTATGCCTGATTACACCTTGCCAGGATAGATAAAAGGCCATACCTGAGGATAGAAAGACGAGAGTTGTCCCCCCACCAAGCTAGAATGATACTCCGTAGGCTGCATCTACATATCAGAGATGAGTTGTCCGGTGGAGAAGGGTGCTGACCTCGATCAGTTTAGAGAAAACTTAACAAATTCTTGAAGTCTCGATCGTGTACGAATTGGTTCTTTACAGAATTGTTCTCATTCTCCGTGGAAGGTTGACTGCCGATCCGGTTAATGACAAAGTGGAATATGCTGGTTCTGGCCATCAAGCATGTGATTTCTATGGTTAGTATCGCATATTCGAGTTTCAATCTTGAATGAACCTCAAATTCCACCATTTCAAATAGCCAATTTCTTGCCTTCATCACCATATTGACTAGTATATGTTTTTTAATATACTATATTTTTGTTTTTTAATATACTTTTTTTCCTCACAACTCTATTTTTCAAAATTACTTCAGTTCTAATACAAAGAGTAAGGTTAGAATAGTATAATTTATTTCATATTAATTCTTATATATGTTCAGGGCTAAACATTATGAATGTATAAGGGGGAGTACTTTCTTTTCCATTTCGTAATATATGTCTATGTTTTATTGATGATCTTGTTATTTAAAAGGACTAAGTATATACTCTCTCAAAAATATCTGTCATTTTAGAAACTTGCACATTTATTAAGAAAAGTAGAACAATGACGCATGTATCCTTGATTTTTACTTTTCCAACTAGATAATAATTACTTTGGTGTTGAATAGTAGGGTTAAAAGTGGAAAAAAGTGTGTCAAAAACTAAAATGACAGATAATTTTGAATAAGAATCACATCCTAAAACGACAGATATTAATTAACGGATGAAATATTTATTAAAAATATAATAGTATAACTGAAAATTGTTTCAAATATTCACTTTTTAACTTAACATTAAAATTGCTGATACATATAACCATAGAATATCCTTTGGATAAAGTGGGAAATTATTGAGGCGGAGAAATTGGACACTTTCAGTATGCCTTACTACATTTTTTTTTTTTTTTGAAAATCAATATGCCTTACTACATTGCTTTCGCCTCCACGGAAGATCGGGACATTACGGGAGAAGGGTCACTTTCCAGCGACTAGAAATGCTTGTTATGGACGCATTTGAGACTAATGGCGATGTGACGGGAATGGTGGTGTCACCATTTTGGTAAGGACGCCATGAACCCTATCTACGAAGAGGTCACTCAGTTACGTATTCAGGATGTAACATTTGGGAAGGATCACAAGTCGAACACTATAGGTCACGATCAAATAAGGCTTACTTTTGGTAGAGAGATGTTTACTTATCAATTCCCCCTATAGTCGGATTTACATTTGAATCCACGTATATGTCAGGGGAATGGTGGTGTCACCTGGTAAACGGGTTATCCATTCAGGTTTTGAGTCATATTTTTTTGTCAATATTCATTCGGATCATCAAACTTTTGGGTTATTTTGGGTTCGGGTGAAATCGGATTCGGGTAGTAATAGTGTTAGATAGAATCGGGTTTCGGTTATTTCGGGTCATGGTTAATATTTTTTCAAATATTGTTAAAAAATATACCTAATTTCTATAAGAATGTAATATATATAGATTATAGAAAAGTCAATACAATGCCTATTCTGAATTTCATTCGGATATACTAAGTTTGAATCAAGTTTTTTGTCATATTTATTTGGATCATTCAGGTTTGGAACAATTTATAGTCACTATTATTTCATGTTATTCAAGTTTGGTTAATATCTAATTACTATTATTTCGGGTCATTTCTGGTTTGGTGGGTTATAAATTTTTCGGGTCATTTCGGGTTCGGATCATTTTGAGTTTTACCCAATCGGGTTTCGAGTTTATTATATTTAATTATTTTTGGGGTTTTGTCAGGTTTCTGGTTCAGACAAAATGAACGGGTTTGCGGGCTGGGTCAAATTTTGACAGCTCTACTTCCACGTTTGACTGTACAGAGACGCATAACAGTAAGTTATGAATATTGTTTTGATAGACCATCTTGCTCTTCAAATCATAACATACCAGTAGATATATAGAAGCATTGAGAGGAAGAGCAGAAGGAGCTCCCCAACAAGATCATCACAAGCCAAGATAGTAAACAACTCAAGTCTGAAGAAAGGTAAGAGAAAACCACGATGAACTAACAGAACGGAGACCCTCGAGCTTGCTCCAACTTCTTCAATGGCATCAGTGCCACATGTCAATACATTATTGGCCCAATTAAAATTAAGAGAAGAAAATGAGAAAAAAGAAAAAGTAAAAGAAAAAGAAAAAACATGTACGCGCATGTAGGAGGAGAGAGAAACCATTTTTTTTCAAAATGTTATAACTTACAAAATATAAATGCAAAAATAAAACAAATTATACTATTGTTCATCATTTTTCGTGCTCTTCAAAACAAGATGCATCATGGATTTGTTTTGGTAAATTTAAAATTTTATGTTTTTAGAATGAGTATATATTACGTATTTTTAAAGTGAATCTTATTTATTAACGAAATGAATCTTATTTAATAATAAAATGAACCTTATACATTAACAAAATGAATCTTCTTTAAGATTACTTTTCTTAAAATTAAAATTTACTTTTAGAAAAACAAAGGATATACATTATTTTAAGTGAAGGTTCACTTTTCTTAAATATAAGATTCATTTTTCTTGAATATTTGATTTAACTTTTCTTCAACGAAATGTTCACTTTTAAATAAATGAAAGGTTCATGTTGTTTTCGTATAAATTTGTGATAAGATTCACTTTTCTTAAACATTTGATTGACTATTTTTAAACAAAATATTCACTTTTCTTAAACGAAGGATTCATATAGTTCGCGAAGTTTGTGATATGATTCATTTTTCTTAAACATAAGATTCACTTTTCTTAAATAGATTCACTATACTTAAACATGGGATTCACTTTTTTTAAACAAAATATTCACTTTTCAGTAAACCCTTAACCACAAACCTTAAAGCTATCGAGTGAGTGACGACAATATAAAGTGTAAAACTAATGTAAAAAAGAATACCCTACCCCCTCAAACAACCTAAAAACCACCATAGGAATGCTAAAAACGTCGAAGACATGTTTATGGTATGTAGTGCAGCGACCCTGAACCTTAAACCATAAACCCTAAAAAACCGTCGAGTCAGTGACGACAATATAAAGTGTAAGACTAATGCCAAAAAGATTACCCTACCCCCTAAAACACCCTAAAACCACCATAGGAATGCTAAAGACGTCAAAGGAATTTTTAGGGTTTGTAGTGCAGGATTTAGGGTCGACCTTAAACCCTAAGCCACAGACCCTAAAAAACTATCGAGTCAGTGACGACAATATAAAGTGTAGAATTAATGCCAAAAGATTACCCTACCCCCCAAACACCCTAAAAACCACCTTATGAATGCTAAAAACGTCAAAGGGTTTATAGTGTAGGGTTTAGGGTCTAACGACCCTGATTCACTTTTTAACAACCTTTGGTTCACTTTTTAACAACCTTTGATTTCAATTTTCTTAAACTTAAGATTCACAATGAGTCTTAAAACATATGTATATACAAAAAATAAAATTTAAAATTTATCAAAACATATTCATGTTTGGTCTTATTTTGAAGCGCTTAAATTATGATAAACAACGGTATAAAATTTATATTATTTGGACTTATATCTAATAAACTATAACATTTTAAAGTTTTACAAAAATACAAAGCACAAAAAGACAAAATAGGTGCCACTTGTAAGGTGGTACCTTTGCCAGGTTCGAATTTGCCTAAACTTAAACTAAACTAGTACAAAATAGAAACAAAGCCACAACGTCAAAATTACTACTCCCCCATTCAACAATATCCGTCATTTTAGAAACTTCATAACTCCTTCCATCATCAATCATCGAAGTTAAACTAAACGAGGTTGAGGTGATGATGCGATAACCTTTTGGGGAATCTCATTAAGGACCTAACGAATTTAGAAGAAAGTATTTCTTTATTCATTTACTGATCGAAGAATATCGATGAATACAAAGGGCACGGGCGGTCGAAACAGGAGCACATGGGTGAGGTGATCCCATGACTTTTGTAAAAGAAATTAATTATAATAATTTTTATTGTAGTTTATTATAAAATAATTGATGTTTTATGTCTTAATGACCCCATAAATTTCAAAAATATTAAATATAATAATTTTTATTTATCGATGACCCCGCAACTTTGAATCTCTAGGTTTGCCTCTGACAGAGGGTATGGCACTGATGAATATAGTGTATATTGATTGTTGATTACGTATTGATCTTATTAATAGAAGAAGTATAGAAGTTTATCTACTAGAGGTAGAGACAAGTAACAAAACCATTAATAGAATATTGATATAACTAAATAGAACGATTCCAACACTCCCCCTCAAGATGATGGACATTGAAGAAAAATGCTCGAATCTTGTTGGATAAGTGAATAGAGGAAAATAATCCGCAACATTGAAACTTCTATTATTTAGCCACTCCCCATGTATTTTGTATACATCTCAGTTCCTGTTTTGGATAAAAACTTCTGGTAATCATTGGTAGTAACCTACTTGGTTAGCATATCAACAAGTTGATGATCTCCAGGTATATGCTACAGTGTGATTAATCCATCTTATATCTTTTCATGCACCAAATGATTTTAGTTCTAAGTGTTTGGTGCATTAAAATACCGGGTTCCTTGCAATGTAAACCGTTGTTTTGTTGTCACAACTCTCATTTATTAGAGTGATGCCTTCAACTCCTAATTTGTGCAAGTGTCTTGAGAGCCATGTCAATTCTGTAGTAACTTTGTGGATAAAACGATATTTAATTATGTTGTTGATAGACCCATAATGTGTTGTTACTTGGCTTTCCAGCTAACTGTTGTTCCTCCTAGCAGGATGATGTACCCGCTTATAGATCTTCTTTGCAGTGGGTAACTTGCGCAACAACATCGTAGAATGCACTAAGACTGAGATTTGGTGTGTTGTTAAAGAGTAAACCTTGTCTTAGTGTGCCTTTGATGTAACACAACAGATGAATAACGACTTCCAGGTGCTCCATGGTTGATTCTTTGAGGTACTGGCTCAGGTGCTGGATGGGAAAGGTGAGATCAGGTCTTGTATTTGTTAGAAAATTGATTATGTGGGTTGAATCCTGCAAAACTTTTCCTTGCTTACTGGTTTGATTTGTTAATGTTGGCAGTGGAACGGAAGCTATATTGTTATTGTTAGGTAAGTACTCATTTAGTAAATCAAGAGCATATTTATCATGCTTAAGCACAACTCTCTGATCTGTGTAAAAGAACTTCATGACTAGGAAGTAACTCAATCTTCCTAAGTCCCTAACTATGAATTTGTAGTTTAAAGTACCCTTTATTTTCAATATTTTGTTTGGACGATTTCTTGTGATTATCATATCTTCTACATAGATTCCTAAGTAGGTTCTAAATTGATTCATACTTGACAAAAAGTGGGTAGTCATTTTTTATTGAACATACCAATGAAAATGAAGAAATTCTGAGAGTATTTCATACCATTTACGCGATGCTTGCTTCATCCCATAGAGTGACTTGTGAAGTTTCATACCTTTTCTTGATGAACTTTTCTTAATCCCTCTGGCATCTTCATATAAACCTCGTCTGTTAGGTCTCCACGCAGAATGCATTATTGATGTCTAGTTTGTCCAATTTCCACTTTCTTTTGAGAGCAATTATGACCAAGGTTCTGATGGTAGTCATCTTAACCACGGGAGGGAAGGTTACCAAATAGTCTTCGTTATATTTCTGGGTGTAGTCGTTGGCTGCCAGTCATGCCTTGTACCTTTCTAGAGACCCATCTACGCGTATCTTAACTCTGAACACCCATTTACAACCTATTACATGTTTACCTTTGGGTAAATCCACAATTGACCATGTTTCCTTGTCTTGAAGAGCTTGAAATTCATTCCACGGGGCTTTTACCCAGCTGAGATCCTTTACAGTAGTTTTATAAGACCGTGGCTCTTTTATCTTATCAACTTGAGTCAAAATTGAATTGGGTTGTTATGTCAAGGCCTGAACACTAAGAGATTTTACAGATTTAATGTCAATAAGACTGTGGAGGGTGATTTTTCGGTATGAGGGGGGGTCTATCTAAATATGATCCGAAGAAGTCTAGATCCTAGAAATTTGCCATTCTGTGGAGGGTAAAACCCGTTATTATGACATCCCTCAAATACCTACTAAATCGTCCGTCTTTCCCAGAAAGCATAAGGGAGAATGCAAGTGTGCACTATACCTGCTCTCAATGGGCTCCACGCGGACTTATGCCCTAAGGGCGGAATTGACTAGAGTCGCCACCTAGTTTGACCTAATGATACTAGGAAGGAAAGGAAGGGTTCTAAGAACCGTAATTGACTCTGAATTTGTTGCCTATGGATAGGACTTATCTGATCATACCAGAGAATCTGTGTGGGTTCGCACTGGGTTACACCCCTTAGAGTGGCAACGACCACGACTTCGGATTGGTGCCCGAGGAAACCTCGGTCTCCAATTGTCGGGATTACCTTCTTTCAAAACCTTATTAAGAGATTCATTTAAAGCCAAGGATATATTAGGATAGAAAGAGAGAGAGTGAGATGAGGCAGCTTTTCTGCCAAGCCAGCGCCTAGAAGAGGGAATTGAGGAATTCGGATGAGTATGAAATGAAGATTTGGGAAATGTCTGAGCTGTGAATAGACAAGACTTAGGGTCTGATGGTTTTTTTGTGGGAGCCGAAGAAGGTTTGAGCATTTTGAGAAGTAAAACCTTAGAGGGGGAAAGGGGTTTTTTGTTTGGAATGGGGTCGCACCCTGTGTGGGTTGCCTACGTACTCAACTCCCTGTTGAGATCAGACCTTACGTAGTTTAGGTTTTGGGTTTTGGGTTTTTTGAGGTGTTTGAGATTTAAAGGAGTTTCGGGTTTGAGGGTTTAGTCTGTAAGACGCTCGGGTCTATGAGACATTTGAGGTTGGCTGGAGGAATGAGATATGAAGCCTGTGAGACGCTTGGGTCTGTGAGGCGTTTAAACATGGTGAAGAGATTGGGGTGCTCGAGTCTGTGAGACGCTCGGGCCTGTGAGACTTTTTAGAATTTTGAGAGAAATTAGAGTCTGGGAGATGATTTGAGTTTGAAATGATTTGAAGTTTGAGTAGAGATCCCAAGCTTTTCGGATTTGAGGTTATGAAAGATTTGATATTTTGGGATGTTTCGAATTTAGAGTGAGATGATGGTGGACTGAATTGTTTGGAGGAATGATTGTCAAAATTGTCTCTCTTAAAGTTTTTAAAATCGAAAAAATCAGTTTTTGTTGTAAAAGGGCGGATAATCCCGAGGGATTACCCTATGTACCCCCTCGAACACGACACTTAATTGATGGTAAGTGCCAAGGCTCGAAAGATGGGGCAATGAATTTATGTCGAAAAATAGGATTCAGAGAGAAACACCATGAATGGGATGTTCTCGGTCGAACCCTAATAACGTCTCTAACTCCCGGGTTTTAAAACGTTAAAAAACCGAAAAAACATTGAAATCGAGCGGAAGGGAGTTAGACGATCCTAAAATCCCGGCTGCGACTAGGAAGGTCGTTACTTCCCTAGCACCCCGCCTTGTAAAAATCTAGGCTGCAATTAGGGAGGTTTGTCACCCTAATGCCCCGCCTAAAGAGATCCAGACTGCGACAAGGGAGGTTATGACCCCAGTGCCCCGCCTCGGATTTTTATTTTGGAAAGGGAGACAAGTAATGCCTAACCAGGAAGAAAACGTTTGAAGGGGTTGGACATTTCTTGTTCCCAGAAAACGTTTTATAGGATTTGAAAACAAAGTTAGAAATTTTTTAAAAGCTGTTCGGAATTCTCAATAAAGAAACACTGATTTTGAGAAATGTTTTAGGAGAAAACTTTCTGTATATGTGAGAAGAACTTTCTGCGTTTTGAGAAGAGTTTTCTGTGATGTGAGAAGAGTTTTTCCTTTAAAATTCCACAAAATAGTTTCTTTGAAATCTAAGAAATCTTGATGAAATTCGAATGAAATGAATGTTTGAAATTTGAAAAAAGAGATTTTTGGAGTTTGAATGGGATTTACAAATTGAGTTTAGATTAGATGAATTGAATTGGATTGAATTAGACTGAATCAAAATGAATTGAAATGAGTTGGGTTGGAATTGGGTTGAATTGAATAGAGGTTGAATTGAAATTGATTGGGTTGAATCGAATTGAATTTGAATTTGGGCCGGGATTAGAAGACGAGCAGAGTCAAAGTTAGATTGGTCAAACTTGGGTCGAAGTCAACATTCAATCAAGGTCAAAGCAGGCTGGTCAAAGTTGGGTCAAAGTTCAGGTTGGTCAAAGTTCAGATTGGTCAAAGTTGGACCGAGTCAAAGTTGGACCAGATTGATGGTGTGGGCCAAAATTGGCTTGTGAGCTGGATTTGCTAATTAGGCTGAGTTTGGATTGGACCGAATGAATTGGGTTTGAATTGAATTTTGGTTGGGGTTGGAAAACGAGGCGGGTCAAGGTTAGACCGAGTCAGAGTGGGATCGAGTCAAAGTTGGGACAAGGTCAAACTAGGGATGGTCAAAGCTCGAGTCAAGGTCAAAGCTTGGGTCATGGTCAACGTTCGAGTCAAAGCTAGGCCGGGTCAAAGTGAGGTTGGTCAAGATTCGATCAGGTCAAAGTTTGGGTCAACGGTTAATTTTCAGGTCAAAGGTCAACCTTCGGGTCAAGGTTTGATTCTTGTGGATTTAACTTGGTTTTTGTGGACTTAGGCTTTGTGGACCTGGGCTTTGTTTGAGACATGGGTCTTTTATGGTTTTGGGCTTTCTTGTGGACTTTGAGTCTTTTGAGGT
Source organism: Limonium bicolor (assembly GCA_023374045.1). Lineage (NCBI taxonomy): Eukaryota > Viridiplantae > Streptophyta > Magnoliopsida > Caryophyllales > Plumbaginaceae > Limonium > Limonium bicolor. The sequence continues at coordinate 38,893,412 of CM041782.1, read as the reverse complement.
TTTGGGCCGGCTTTGGTGGAGTTGGGCCGAGTTTGGTGAGATTGAGTCGGGTTATGAGAGTGAGAGATCGGGCCGGGTTACGAGACGGGCTGGGTTGTGAGATGGGCCGGGTTACGAGATGGGCCCGGGTCTGGAGGTGTTGGGTCGGGTTAGGAGGTGGGCCTAGTTGTGAGACGGGCCGAGTTATGGGATGGGCCTAGGTTTGGAGGTATTGGGTTTGACCGGGTATTGGACCGAGATTGGACTTGGGCCAGCTTTTTTGGAATGGGAAGTAGGTTGGTTTAGAATAGAAAATTGGTCTATTTGGAATTGAAGTGGGGTTGGACTGATTTTTGGAGTTGGGTTATGAAGTGGGTCAAGCTCGACATTAGAAAGTAGGTTCTTGAATTGGGCTGGTTTTTGAATTGGGCTTTCAAATTAGGCCTTGGATTTGAGTGTGTATTGATTTTGGGTTGTTTCATAATGGGCTGAATTTGGAACGGGCCCGAGGTGGTTATTGGGCTGAAATCGGTTATTGGGCCAAACTGAAGGCTTGGGCTAAATTGAGACTTGGAATTGGACTGATTTTTATTGGGCTTGCTTTGAGATTTTGAAGTTGATTGATTTTTTTTATGTTACAATAATAAGGTGTGGTTTGGGTGTAGGGGTCATCCAATTTATTAGGTGGGACCATGGCTCACCTAAATCTCTGGGTTCACCCTCTATCCTAAGGTTTGGTCCTAAGGGATAATAACTAGGGCTTAGTCATAGATATCAACTAAAAGATGACAATGACAGATTGAGCAAGGATGATTCATGCGCCAAAGCAGAAAAATGAAAGAGCAGAAAATCATGATGAACAACGATCAAATTGATGGAAAATGCCACCCGAACTCAAAGGGATTATTTCCATTTTAATGCTTTTAGATTGTGCGGACCATGGTCAATTCCAAACCAAACCAAACTAGGTATGCCCACACCAGGGTCCTCAGTACCTCAGCCAAAACAAATTATCAAGTTGTAAACAAATGAACCGAATCAATCTGGCCATAATCTCCAAACCGAAAATCAATGAGCAAGGGGCAAACAGTTCTGGAATAGCATAATTCCCAAATGAATAATCAGAGGGGCAAGCATCGTTAGAAACATTAACATTTCCACACCAAACATCAAAATGCTGATTTAGTGTCCGAATCGAACATCAATACTCAATAATGGCAAAGTTAACACTATAAACAATACGATTACCGAATCAAATTCAACCCAAACCGACAAATAAGTCTTGGAGTTGTAGAACTTTTACTGGATGGAATTTTGGAAACCCACGAAAGCAATACAAATCCATTATCCACGGCGTGTGATAAATCAACCATCCATTGTGCATAAACAACCGTAGCCAAAGTCAAGAATATGACCAGATCAGAAACAAAATATCTTATGAAAGGAGCATCAACTTCAAGATCTAGTGCAATCGAAATGTCCAGAGAAGTTATCCCCAGGATTAAGCCAGTTCGGGCTCAGTTTTGACCGACATTGAATCCATCAACAGAAAGAAAATCAAAACGATAGAGCAATAGAGAGGTTATCACAAGGTTTAAACCAGTTCGATTCCAGTCTCGACACAAAACTCATTCACATTTCCAATGGCAGGCTCAGTAACAGAAGGCATAATGTCCTGACCAAATCAAATGAGTAACAAGGAAAGTACCGCCATGCAGTGTTGGATCACAGAGCGGTTGTAGGACAAAATCATCGGGGCTACCGCGAGCACCAGTAACCAGACGAGAACTCCGAGAATTGCCAGACGGAGGATGAAGAAGTTAGAATTTGACGACCGATTCGCAAGGCCGGAAACGAAATGTCATCAACTCGCAAAGTTCAAGGGGAGTGAACCTGTGATTTTAGAATCTCGAAGAAGAAGACAGAGGTGGGGAGCGAAGACGATAGAGAGAGGAGATTGAAGAAGTTAACCTCCTTTTGTTGGGGGTCGATCGAAGAAGGAGCAGAAGCGACCATTGTCATCCCCAGTGTGGACCTCGATGGAGAGGTATCACGTAGAAGAAATGTGAGCTCCTTCGGGTTCCCGATTTTCTCGATCGGAAGGGTGCAGGGGTTATGTTCGCCAACTGGGTTGCAAAGTTACTGGTGTCGAAGAGAACGAAGGAGGCGGTGATGAAAAAAATGGTTTCTGATTGTGGGAAGGTCGAGAAGAAAGAAGATCGAGCGACCGTGGTGGAAGAAGAAGACGATTGAAGTTTTCGGTTTAGGGTCTTGTTTGTTTCGTTGAAGATTTTGATCGAGAGGGATATGGAAGGTGATGACTGGTATTTAGCCGTGGTGATTCCGATGAGCAGCAGTGAAGATGGAGGGAGACCGACGAAAGAGAGACGGCTTCCTTTTTTAGAGAGGAAGAGCAGTGCGCACCGGCTTGTGGATGGGGATGAGTGGAGATTAGGAGAAGGAGATCCAGGGCAGCGTGTTATTGTTCGCCAGTTGGGTTGCAAAATTGAGTGTGAAGAGATTCGATCGGAGAAGAAGCATAGGGAAGAAGACGAAGGCGTAGGCTGGGTTCTACTTTTGTATGAAGGAAATGTTGATCGGTTGACAAAGATGGAGGAGGCGGCTACTAAAGTCTCCATAGTAGGGTTGGTTGGATGTTGCATTTATAAGAAAAGGGTGGGTTCTAGGGTTTATGAGTGGGCTTTGTATTTTTGTTTGGGCCTATTGGTCCAATGTTTGGAGTTGGAATGGGTTTAAGGGACTGGGCTAGACCAGACTTCAATCAAGTGTGGATTGTGTTTGAAAATAAAAGTGTCTAAATAGAAGTGAAATGAAATGATAATAAAAATACCAATGTTAATAGTAGAATAAAATAAAATATAAGAAAATGTGTATAGATGAATAAAAGTAAAAATAATAAAAATAAATAAATAGAATATTAACAAAACAAAATAAGATAGTAAAATAAGTGAAAAACAAAAGGGGACGACCTTGAAACTGGACTGTTGATGGAAATTCATTTTCGAAAAATTGTGTTTGTTTTTTTTTTTTATGAAATGTTTTGAAAAAGATTATAAAATGATGGTTTCGTCTTAGCACGCACGTTAATATGTTTTGAAAAAAGAAAGGCGACGACCCCTCTTATTATTTTAGAATTTGCTTTATGGGGTGAGAATTTTTGGTGTCTACAGATGGCTCCCCTTGATTCAATTTTGCAAGACCTTGCAGAATTGGATCAAGGTTGACGGGGCGCCAAAAATTCTCACTGCGGTTTAGTGGTGCATTGGGATGCGACCGTGAGTGTGTGAATACGATTGGAAGTACGAGGACTTATGACGAGCCTCAGTTAGACCTCTTGACATCTAACCTTAGGACTTATGACGAGCCTATAATGCAATTGAAAGTATGAGGACTTAGGAGTGCCTCAACTAGACCTCTTGACATCTAGCTATAGGACTTATGACGAGCCTATAATACTTTAATGGAGTACCGAACTAGTAGCGTAATAGCTGCCTAGCTGGTGGATGTGAAACGATCTTACGCTAGTAGCGTAATAGCTGCCTAGCGAAGGAAAAATGGCGGGACCGCACTAGTAGCGTAATAGCTGCCTAGTGGGTTATGAAATGAACGATCTCGCACTAGTAGCGTAAGAAAATGTGGGACCGTACTAGTAGCGTAATAGCTGCCTAGCAGGCGGATGTGAAACAATCTCGCACTAGTAGCGTAAGAAAATGTGGGACCGTACTAGTAGCGTAATAGCCGCCTAGCAGGCGGATGTGAAACAATCTCGCACTAGTAGCGTAATAGCTTGCCTAGTGGAGGAAAAGTGGCGGGACCGCACTAGTAGCGTAATAGCTACCTAGCAGGCGGATATGAAACGATTTCGCACTAGTAGCGTAAGAAAATGTGGGACCGTACTAGTAGCGTAATAGCTGCCTAGCAGGCGGATGTGAAACTATCTCGCACTAGTAGCGTAAGAAAATGTGGGACCGTACTAGTAGCGTAATAGCTGCCTAGCAGGCGGATGTGAAACAACTCGCACTAGTAGCGTAATAGCTTGCCTAGTGGAGGAAAAGTGGTGGGACCGCACTAGTAGTAATAGCTGCCTAGCACGGATATGAAACGATTTCGCACTAGTAGCGTAATAGCTGCCTAGTGGAGGAAAATGTGGGACCGTACTAGTAGCGTAATAGCTGCCTAGCAGCGGATATGAAACGATCTCGCACTAGTAGCGTAATAGCTTGCCTAGTGGAGGAAAAGTGGTGGGACCGTACTAGTAGCGTAATAGCTGCCTAGCAGGCGGATATGAAACGATCTCGCACTAGTAGCCTAATAGCTTGCCTAGTGGAGGAAAAGTGGTGGGACCATACTAGTAGCGTAATAGCTGCCTAGCAGGTGGATGTGAAACGATTTCGCACTAGTAGCGTAATAGCTGCCTAGTGGAGGAAAATGTGGGACCGTACTAGTAGCGTAATAGCTGCCTAGCAGGTGGATATGAAACGATCTCGCACTAGTAGCGTAATAGCTTGCCTAGTGGAGGAAAATGTGGGACCGTACTAGTAGCGTAATAGCTGCCTAGCAGGCGGATATGAAACGATCTCGCACTAGTAGCGTAATAGCTTACCTAGTGGAGGAAAAGTGGTGGGACCGTACTAGTAGCGTAATAGCTGCCTAGCAGGTGGATGTGAAACGATTTCGCACTAGTAGCGTAATAGCTGCCTAGTGGAGGAAAATGTGGGACCGTACTAGTAGCGTAATAGCTGTCTAGCAGGTTGTGAGTATTTGATTGTGAACGAACTTTGTGGGTACATGCAAATGATCTGCGATGTAAGATGTTCAAGAATAAATGTATTAATTGAATCAAACTCCCTGTTTGTGGATGTAGATTTCTGTGTGAGCAGACGGCTCCAGAGTTGTTTCAAATTTTGAGATGACTTTGGCATGTGGTGATGGCTCCGGTATGAACTGATGGCTCCAGATTACGTTGGTAGCCCCAGTGCGGTCGGGTGGCTCTAGTGTGGACGGAGGGCTCCGACATGATTCATGACCCCATCATGAGCAACGGCTCTGGGGTGGTTAGTGGGTTTTGATTTGAATTGAGATTTTGAGTCGAATGGTGGGTTATGTGATTGGTGGACTGTGTCGTGTTTGACGTATTTTGATGCGGTAGATAAATTCTTGGTCATGTATGGACGGCTTCGGCCCGGTTATGACTTCAGGGTTCTCTCATGATGGCTCCAGGATAGCTCGGGATGACTCCAGGGAGGCTACGGGATGGCTTTATTTAGTGATAGTGGGAACAAAAGGGGAACTTTCTTTTGAGATGGTCGCACCCTGGGCGGGCTGCCTACGTACTCAATTCCATATTGAGATCAGACCTGACGTAGTTCGAAATTCTGTAGGCAAGACCTTGGTGATGAAATAGATCTGACGTGGATTTGAGGTGGCTTCCGTATTGTTCTCGGACTGTTAGGATGCCCCCTGTGTAGTTCCAAGGATGGTTTCAATGTCGGATGATGGCTCTCGTACGGCTCTAGCTTGGCTTTTGGGAGAGGCGCCAATGAGGCCCGAGTATGACAGTGGATGGTTCCAGAGGGCTATGAGATGGCTCTATTTGGTGATGGCGAGGAAGAAAGGGGCATTTTTTCTTTGAGGTGGTCGCACCCTGGGCGGGTTGCCTACGTACTCAATTCCATATTGAGATCAGACCATACGTAGTTCGATATTCTGTA